>MJUU01041855.1:29929-56731 GCA_002080025.1 Modiolus philippinarum | reverse complement strand
TATATATATATATATATATATATATAGCAAGATTAATAAATTGAAAATACCATTTGAAAAATATTTCCAAGTGAAAGGTTTGAAATGGTTTATATTTGCTCATAAATTACCTATTTTGTTTAGTAAATAGACCTGTGATGGTTTCTTCTTCGGTGTCCTTTTCACGACATGAATAATCTACAATGAATTTTAACAATCAATTTTGAAAACTTATAAAAATCAAATGAAGTACACAGCAAAATATGAATACAACTGTACTACATTTATTTTGTAGGATTGAGTCCAAAGCATAAAACAATTAAATGCACAAAACAGCAAATAGAAAATGTAACCACTGATAAATGGCATCCTGGTTGCCGATCCAATAGAGGAAAAGAAGGACAATTTTTTTTTTATTAACTTGCAGTCAATTTTGGTAACATGAACAAGATTTATTTAAATATATTCATTTTTCATGCCAGAATATCCTGTGATATTATATATGTGTGGATGAGTATATATGTGCTTTTTAGGGTTTGCAGAAACCGTGGGCTGATACTTGAAATATAAGTGTCAGTAGATTTCGGCATAGGTCAAAGGGTAACAAAAGAGAAGCACTGACTTTAAGAAATGTACAAATTACTTGGTATGATAT
Organism: Modiolus philippinarum; assembly: GCA_002080025.1. NCBI lineage: Eukaryota > Metazoa > Mollusca > Bivalvia > Mytilida > Modiolidae > Modiolus > Modiolus philippinarum. The sequence continues at coordinate 56,097 of MJUU01041855.1, read as the reverse complement.
GATAGAGCTGTATAACCTACACTCATCACAGTTTGGTTTTTGTATTCAAGAGTTTGTGTAACAAAATATTTTTAAAAAATGATATTTTTCCTCATGGTTTGAAAACTCCAATTTTTCTTGCACCCAAATATACAGTCCGCCAAAAGTTAAGCATCACTAAAATTTAATATTTCATCAAGAAAACGTCTGGAAAGCTATATGTATAAAATGTTGCATGATAATAACGTGAAATGGTACGTTCAATCCTTTGAATAGATAATCGAAAATCCAAATTCTGCAACCAAAGATAAAATCATTCCTTTAATTTGAGAATACCAGTTTCAATAATAACTACATATGTAATCCTGCAAGGTTCAACTCTGCAACCAGATTATTTTTCTGGGGTAAATGTTGGTGGTGCAACATTCCAAAATGTCTAATTTTTGGCTTAAATGGTTTCTTCAAACCGGCTTGGAGTTGAAAGGCGTCCAAAATCAATCAAAATAAGACCAAGTGTTTTTCTTGAATTCGGAAAATCAAGTTCCAGAAGTGTAAACGTTCCCTTAGAATTTTTAAAATCGACTAAATAGGCAGTGATATTCCAAAGCGTACAGATTGGGACAGGTTTGCCTCGCAATAATAAAGAACATTTTTTTCTGATGAAGAAAATTGAAAAAATTACCAAAGTTTACCAAAGTTTACCAAATTTCAAGCAAAAATGGTCGAAGGAAGAAACTTTTAGATCGGAAATTTTTAGTTGGACAGTTGACAGTCCCTGAACCTAAATAAACTAAACCCTATTGAAAACTGACAGGCACTAATTTTTTTCTGAAATGACAACTAAAACTCAGATTTCAAAAATTTTAAAACTTATCACACATCTTGCTTGAAAATTTTGATATCCATGCCCGTCTTCAAAATGAACGTTACATTAATTGAACCCTAATTTTATGGCTTAATTCAGCCATGAATTTGATTTCATTCGATTTTTCTTACAATGTCAGAAATTCAACTGTTAAAATGTCGTATAACTGGATTATCACCCCTGTATTCAAACTTTAATTTCTCTATCTACACCTGTCACCCAAAACATCAATACGAATGTTAATCGGTGTTTTAACTTTGTATCAGTTTGAATAACAATGATCTTCAATAAGAATACATGCGTTGAACTGAAATTTATTTTCCTGTCAAAGCTACCAATTTTTGTCATTAAATTTTGATGTGCATCATTTTATTACTTTTCACAGAACGACAACAATATGAGGCATGATTGAATTTTGACAGCTAAATATTAAAATTATCGAATTTATAGTGTTTTGAACCAAAACATTTTATGCCAATACAGCCTTAAAATGATGTAAGTTTAAAAACTAGTATTAATTGTGTTTGGATACAAACACTAGAAGTCTCCTAAACGAACTTCCATATCAGAAATCAAAGGCTTTAGATGAGATCCACTGATTTTAAACAACCTTCCTGTCAAATTTCATTCAATTATGAGCACTTGGGATTTTCCGGCCTTTTTACCATTACTATGCCAACGATCACCATTTTGAAGTCTTAGAGACCGGAACCCAATTTTAAATACGTTGGGCAACCTTCCTGTAAAATTTCATCCAATTCTTAGAACTTTGATTTTCCCGCCTTTTTTTACCATTTTCATGGCATCGAACACCATTTTGAAGTCTTGGAAACCGGAAACCTTTTCTCCAAATGTTAGATAACATCCTATAAAATTTCATCCTATCAAGAGCAATTTGATTTCTTGCCATTTTTTCGCTGTATTCATGGAAACGGGTTCCATTTTGAAAATTCTAAGATCGGAAAGCACATCTTTGGATGACGCCCTATCATCATTTGAAATTTGGTCAAGATTGCATCACTTGTGTCTGAGAAATTTGGTGGTCGAAAACGAGGCGGAAAACGGAAGAAGAAGAATAATAATAACTAGATTTGCAATTGCAAGCAATAGCTGATGTCGCCCCAGACGTCGAAGTCGATGATTCCATCTTGTTTGTAGTGTCAAAATCCACCTAAAAACAATTTTCGTTGAAATCAGACAATGTTGAAATTTTGACATATTTTGGCGGCCATCTTGAATATGGCGGATATTTTGCAATTCTTTTTTCGCATGAATTCCTTCCTCTCATCTTTTTAAACATCAATACAAAATATGAACAAATTCTGCCATTCATTTCCTATCTATTGAATCTTTTTGAAAATTTTGGTCAGTGAATGCCCATTTTCTCATGGTGGTTCAACTTTGTGCCAAGTATGAATGAATTCTGTCCATCTTTGGGAACAAAGCCGGACAAAAATCATTGGAAGAAAATAAAAAGAGAAAAGCAATAACAATACTAGATTTGCAATTGCAAGCAATAGCTGATGTCACCCCTGAATCCCCCAATTCCATGACTTACAGTTGGGTGCTGACGCAACATTCCATCCAAGTGCACTCCAAAAGTGTTCCTCGCGTGCACTTCGCGTGCACTTGAAAGTGATTCCATGACAGCCTAGAGTGAACTTGTGACCACTTTCAAGTGCACTTGAAAAGAAGATGCGATCGCGGGAGTGATCGCAAAGTGCACTTGAAGTGAACTTCGTGGCAGCTTTGGATTGCTCTTAGCGATTGGTCAGTTCAAAACACGTGATATTGTGACGAAATTAACTACAGCAAAAAGTATGAAAACTCGACGACTTAATTCTCTTTTTAATCTGTTTTTTATAATAAATTAAAAAAATGCCATTATAAATTATAGCATTCTTTTCTCTTTTTTATACATTCTCTGCTTACGTCACATATATTCTTCATAAATCTTTCAAAACGGGTATTTTATCGAGGCCTATGAGACGTTAAATTTATATGTAATTTCATGCTAGAGACGTTAAATTCATATGTAATTTCATAAAAACTTTCTCGCAATACCAAATTTATACATCGATTTTCAAAAATGACCTCAAAAGTTGGAGATATTATTTGTCAGTGCTTACAGTCCCTGGATCAGTCAACATTCCATTTTGACTGATCGTTGACTGGTGAGTGATCGCTGAATGATCGCTGAATCATGACTTTTGACGGCTGACGGATAGTAAAATTAACTGATGACTAATGAATGGTGCAACTCTTGACCCTTGAATCATGACGGATGACGAATAGAAAGAAAACTAATTAATTATGCACGGATGATCGGTAACGGATGACTGATACAGGTAAATTGATAAATTACCGGCGAAACGAATCTCACCGGCCGTTGATATATAGTTCCTAGTTAGATCGAAAGTCATTATCAATACATGATGTATCTAAGTCTAAGTAATTCAAGAGAAATGCCGATTGTATTTTACTGTTTGTGTTGATTTTTTATAATCGAAATTCTACTCAAGTTTGCCGAAAATTTACAAAAGAGTACATCACAATCGTTCAAGTCATTTTTTTTCGAAAAGGCCAAATGTGTAAATATTTTGTAATGTAAGAAATTGTGTTGATATTTCACATTCAAACTTCTGCTAATCAAATATTATTTTACCAAAAATTCATAAAAAAGTCTATGGTAAAATTTATAAAAGGTTCAAATCGCAAAAACTCTTCAAACATGTAATTTTCTGAGATTGTATTCACTTTTCACAGGGAAATTTTTATTTAAAAGATATTATTTTCCTAAAAATACATAAGAAGTGTATAAAACAAACATTCAAATCATATCAAAATACATGTACTTCTTATATGGAAAATCCTGTTATAAATCACTACAAGATGGCATTTTCAGCAATTCGTTTACATTTCATACTCAAAAATCTATTAATCAGATATTATTTTGCCAAAAATTTATTAAAAATTTATTTCGCAAACAGTCAAATCATTTCGAAACACTTCAAATATGGAAATTACTGGAATAAATCACTACAAAATCGCATTTTCGGAGATTGCATTCACTTGTCACACTCAAAATTCAATGTATAAGATATAATTTGCCAAAAATACATAAAAAGTGTATATCACAAACATTCAAATCATATCGAAACACTTCAAATTGGAAATTACTGGAATAAATCAATACAAGATGGCATTTTCAGAGATTGCATTCACTTTTCACACTCAAAATTAAATTTACAAGATATTATTTTGCTGAAAAGACATAAAAAGTGTATATCGCAAACTTTCAAATTATGTAGAAACACTTCCAATAATGAAAATTATTGGAATAAATCACTACAAGATGGCATTTTCAGAGATTGAGTTCACTTGTCCCACTCAAAATTCAATTTATAAGATATTATTTTGCTAAAAATACATAAAAAGTGTATATCGCAAACTTTCAAATCACATTGAAACACTTCAAATATAGAAATTACTGGAATTAATCACTACAAGATGGCATTTTCATAAATGGCATTCACTTTTCACACTCAAAATTCAATTTCTAAGATATTATCTTGCTGAAAAGACATAAAAAAGTGTTTATATCAAACATTCAAATCATATCGAAACACTTCAAATATGGAAATTACTGGAATAAATCACTACAAAATGGCATTTTCAGAGATTGCGTTCACTTGTCACACTCAAAATTAAATTTAAAAGATATTATTTTGCTAAAAATACATAAAAAGTGTATATCGCAGACATTTAAAACATATTGAAACACTTCAGACAAGGACGTATATGAATATATACCATCTTGGTCCAAATATGGAAATGACTGGAATAAATCACTACCAAAAGGCATTTTCAGCGATTGTGTTTACATTTCACATTCAAGATTCTATTAATCGGATATTAGTTTGCAAAGAATTTATTAAAAGTCTCAACATTCAAATAATTTCGAAACACACGTACTTCCTGTTAAGGAATCGGTTAAATATAAAAGTAGATTGTATTTGATGTACATTTTTCTTTGATTTTTTAAAACTGATGATATTTCAAAAATAGTGATTTCATTTCCCGTGTAAAAATCGTTAAATTTCCGGGTAAGAATTCACGGATTTGTATTTTATTAAATTTAAATTTCAAAGTATAATGTAGAAAAATCAATTAATTTTTAATTCTTTTTTCCAGATTTTCCACCCTCTCCTCTGCATTCGCACGCCCATGTATTATCACTACAAAAGTATAATCATTCCTATATTTTAATAAACATGAAGTGAAGTAAAAATGACGGGTGACAGTTGACTACTGCAATCTGATTGGCTGAATGGTGAACAGTGACGGGTGAAGGATGACGAGTACAAACAAGCTCCGGCTTAGGAACGGTGACTCCTGACGGATGAATGCTGACTGATGAATGATCTGACGAATGCCTTTTGAATCATGACTGATCTGACTTGACTTTTGAATGATCGGTGACGGATTGATGACTCGTGACGGAGAGCAAAAATGGGAATGTTGACTGGTCCAGGGACTGTATTTCAATTGTCGCGGCACAACATTTGTATGTATTTTTCCCAAAATTACCTGATAAGATTGAAATATTTTGCATTTTAGCTTTTTTACCCCTAGCGATACCAAATTTATACGTCTTTTATAAAAAATGTACTCAAAATTGAGAGATGTTATATGGTGGTCCTATTTAAATTGTTGCGACAACACATTTATATGTATTTTTCCAAAAATTACTTTATAAGATTGAAATATTTTGCATTTCAGCTTTTTTCCTTTCTCGCAGTACCAAATTTATACATCTTTTGTCAAAAATGTACTCAAAAGTGTGAGATATTATTTGTCGATGCTTATTTCAATTTCGCGACACGACATTTATATGTATTTTTCCAAAAATTACCTTATAAGATTGAAATAGTTTGCATTTCAGCTTTTTTTCCTTTCTCGCAATACCAAATTTATACATCTTTTGTCAAAAATGTACTCAAAAGTTGGAGATATTATTTGTCAGTGCTTATTTCAATTATCGCGACACAACATTTGTATGTATTTTTCCCAAAATTAGCTGTCGCGAGGATCACTACTTAAAAGGAGGTTATCTTATCTTAGTTAGATCAAATTTTAAGCGATAGTCGAGGGAATAAAAATATATTTCTACGTATTGTTCTTTTCGATAAGCAAATGCGAAAAAAAATACCAATGCATGCAGTTATATATACATAAATATTTTTAATAAAAAACGTGTCAGATAATATTTTCCCGCTATAAAAATGAATATAGACGTGATACTAAATCTTTACAAATGACCAAAATAATTCATTAAAAAATTACTTATTATATCCTTCGAAGAAGTTTTACATGTTGCGATATAGCTTTTTGTAAATCTTTATATGAATATGTTTGAGAAAGTTAGGTTTTCATTATGCGGTTTATACTAAATCTTTTCAAATATCCAAAATAATTGATCTTTTTAAATATTTTACTTAATCTCATCTTTTCAAAGAAGTTTAATATCAGGTAATTTTGGGAAAAATACATGCGACAATTGAAATAAGCACCAACATATAATATCTCCCACTTTTGGATTCATTTTTGATAAAAGATGCATAAATTTGGTATTGCGAGAAAGGAAAACTGCTAAAATGCAAAATATTTCAGTCTTATAAGGTGATTTTGGAAAAAAAAATACATATAAATGTTGTGTCGCGACAATTGAAATAAGCACCGACATTTAATATCTCCCATTTTTAAGGTCATGTTTAACAAAAGATGTATAAATTTGGTATTGCGAGAAAGGAGAAAAGCTGAAATGCAAAATATTTCAATCTTATAAGGTAATTCTGGGAAAAATACATATAAATGTTGCTTATAATATCTCCAACTTCTGAGGTCATTTTTGACAAAAGATGAATAAATTTAGCATAGCGAGAAAGAAAAAAAGCTCAAATGCAAAATATTTCAATCCTATAAGGTAGTTTTGGGAAAAATACATGTGAATGTTGTGTTGCGACAATTGAAATAAGCACCGACATATAATATCTCCAACTTCTGAGGTCATTTTGACAAAAATGTATAAATTTGGTATCGCGATAAAGGAAAAAAGTTCAAATGCAAAATATTTCAATCTTATAAGGTAATTTTGGGAAAAATACATATAAATATTGTGTCACAACAATTGAAATAAGCACCGACATATAATATCTCCAACTTCTGAGGTCATTTTTGACAAAAGATGTATAAATTTGGCCTTGCGAGAAAGGAAAAAAGCTGAAATGCAAAATATTTCAATCTTATAAAGTTATTTTGGGAAAAATACATGTAAATGTTTTGTCGCGACAATTGAAAGAAGCACCGACATATAATATCTCCAACTTCTGAAGTCATTTTTGACAAAAATGTATAAAAAAAAGGAAAAAAGTTGAAATGCAAAATATTTCAATCTTATAAGTTATTTTTGGGAAAAATACATATAAATGTTGTGTTCCGACAATTGAAATAAGCAACGACATACAATATATCCCACTTCTGAGGGCATGTTTGACAAAAGATGTATAAATTTGGTATCACGAAAAAGGAAAAAAGCTCAAATGCAAAATATTTCAATCTTATAGGTAATTTTGGGAAAAATACATATAAATGTTGTGTCGCGGCAATTGATATAAGCACCGACATATAATATCTCCCACTTCTGAGGTCATTTTTGACAAAAGATGNAAAAAAAAAAAAAAAAAAAAAAAAAAAAAAAATATTTCATAGACCGCCAATTATAGCATACAAAAAACACAATAGTCTAAAGGATCTACTAACTTCAGCAAAATTAAAATAACCTCTTTTTGCAAAATTAAAATACATAACAATTTACTTTAAAATGGATAATTACTTAATGACCACTTAGTGTACGACTCCTCATATATTATTGTTTAGTGTATAAAAACAGTTATATTTATTCTACACTGTTGCTAATATTGAGGCTTGAGTCGCTGATGAGGGTACGGCCTTGATCAGTTTAATATTTCAAAATATTCTATACATATATTTTTGATCTAAATAGGTACCCGAAACACTTTGGTTGGTCGTGATGAGTTAGACGAATTGGGAGTGGTCTTATTGTATCTTTTACACGAGGTCAGTTTTGACAAAAATGTATAAATTTGGTATCGCAAGAAAGGAAAAAAGCTGAAATGCAAAATATTTCAATCTTATAAGTTATTTTTGGGAAAAATACATATAAATGTTGTGTCGCGACAATTGAAATAAGCATCGACATATAATATATCGTACTTCTGAGGTCATTTTTGACAAAAGATGTATAAATTTGGTATCGCAAGAAAGGAAAAAACCTGAAATGCACAATATTTCAATCTTATAAGGTAATTTTGGGAAAAATCCATATAAATGTTGTGTCGCGACAATTGAAATAAACGCTGACATATAATATTTCCCACTTCTGAGGTCATTTTTGACAAAAGATGTATAAATTTGGTATCACCAAAAAGAAAAAAAGCTGAAATGAAAAAATATTTCAATCTTATAAGTTATTTTTTGGAAAAATACATATAAATGTTGTGTTGTAACAATTGAAATAAGCACCTACATATAATATCTCCCTGTTCTGAGGTCATTTTTGACAAAAGATGAATAAATTTGGTATCGCGATAAAGGAAAAAAGCTGAAATGCAAAATATTTCAATCTTATAAGGTTGGGAAAAATACATGCGACAATTGAAATAAGCACCAACATATAATATCTCCCACTTTTGGATTCATTTTTGACAAAAGATGCATAAATTTAGTATCGCGAGAAAGGAAAACAGCTAAGCTGCAAAATATATCAATCTTGTAAGGTAATTGGGAAAAATACATACAAATGTTGTGTTGCGAAAATAAAATAAGCACTGACAAATAATATCTCCCACTTTTGAGGTCATTTTTGAAAATCGATGTATAAATTTGGTATTGCGAGAAAGTTTTTTTAATTTAATGTCTCAAGCATGAACATAGGCCTTGGTGAAATACCCTTTTTTGAAAGATTTATGTAGAATATAATGTGACGTAAGCTTGGAATGTATAAATAAAACAAAAGAACGCTATAATTTATAATGGCATTTTGGTTTTAATTTATTATAAAAATAGATTAAAAAGAGGATTAAGTCGTCGAGTTTTCATACTTTTTGCTTAAAGTTAATTTCGTCACGTCACGTCACGTGTTTTGAACGGACCAATCGCTAAGAGTAATCCAAAGCTGCCATGAAGTTCACTTCAAGTGCACTTTGCGATCACTCCCGCGATCGCATCTTCTTTTCAAGTGCACTTGAAAGTGGTCACAAGTTCACTCCAGGCTGTCATGGAATCACTTTCAAGTGCACGCGAAGTGCACGCGAGGAACGGTTTTGGAGTGCACTTGGATGGAATGTTGCGTCAGCACCCAACTGTAAGTGCACTTTTTTAGACGTTGCGTCTGCACCCATCTGTAATCTTGTTTGCAGCATCAACATCTACCTAGAAATCAACTTTCATTGAAATCGGACGAAGTTGAAATTTTTTACGTATTTTAGCGGCCATCTTAAAAATGTCGGCCATTTTGGATTTCTTTTTGTTGTTGTTGCATGCCCTTCTTCTTATGGTATGGCGATTTGCAAAATATGAATGAATTCTGTCAAGCCATGTTTGAAATTTTATGATTTTCGATGAAATGGGAAAATTTCAGATGTTGACTTCGTCGCCATCTTGGAAACGGCTGCCATTTGAAAATTTGATTTGGTGGAGGTATAATTTCATCAGGTTATCCAATTTTGTACCAAATGTGATTTAATTCTGTCCACGCATCATTAAGAACTGGCGTGGACAAAAAAAAATGGAAGAAAGAAACAATAATAATAATGAATAAATGAGAAACGGGCATAGAACAATATGTCGTCCCGACTACGTCTGGGGCGACATAGCTAGATTTGCAATTGCAAGCAATAACTGATGTTGCCCCTGACAGCCAATTCAATGATTCCATCTTGTTCACAGCGACAAAATCTGGCTAGAAATCATTTTTTTTTTAAATTAGACATAGTTGAAATTTTGACGTATTTTGGCGGCCATTGTGAAAAAAAAAATTCTTGCATACTCGCCACCAGAAAATGATCCAAATTTGTGCCAAATATGATAAAAATCTGTACATAAATCATTGAAAACATACCAATTTTAGCTAAAATTAGACCAAATTCGAAATTTTCGTATTTGTGTGGCCATCTTGAAAATGTCGGACATTTTTGGAAAAAAAAAATTCTTGAATGCACATCTCCAGATAGTGATCCAACTTTTTACCAAATATAAATGCTATCTGTCCAATCGCCTTTGACAAATAAGCCGGACAAAAGAGGTGGGAGAAAGAAAGACACAATGATAATAATACAGAAACAGACCAAAATCAATGTCGTCCCGACTACGTCTGGGGCGACATTACTAGTATTAATTGTGTTTGGATGCAAACACAGGAAGTTTCCCAATCGAACTCCCATATCTGAATTCCAAGGCTTTCGATGAGATCCAAAGATTCTAAGGAACCTTCCTGTCAAATTTTATTCAATTATCAGCACTTTGGATTTTCAAGCCTTTTTTCCGTTTCCATGGCAACAATTTGAAGTCTTGGAGACCAGAAACCCCTTTTAGAGATGTAAGGCAACCTTTCTGTAAAATTTTATCCAATTCTGAGCACTTAGATTTTCCCGCCTTTTTCTACCATTTTCGTGGCACCGGTCGCCATTTTGAAAGTCTCATAGTCCAAAAGCCAAATCTATAGATGTAAGGTAACCTCCCTGTAAAATTTAATCCAATTCTGAGCACGTTGACTTTCCGGCTCTTTTACCTTATTCATGGCACCGGTCACCATTTTGAAGTCTTGGAGACCAGAAGTTAATTCTACACATTTAAGGCAGCCTCCCTGTAAAATTTCATCCAATTCTGAGCACTTTGATTTTCCAGCCTTTTTACCATTTCCATGGCACCGGTCGCCAGTTTGAAGTCTAGGAGACCAGAAGTCATTTCTACATATGTTAGGCAACCTTCCTGTGAAATTTCATCCAATTCTGAGCACTTTGATTTTCTCACCTTGTTTACCATTTCCATTGCACCGGTCGCCATTTTGAAAATTCCAAGACTGCAATGCACATTTTAGGATGGAGTGCCAGCATCCTGAGAAGTTTGGTTAAGATTGGATCAGTGGTGTCCGAGAAAATTGATGGACAAAGTTGAGACGGAAAACGAAAGAACAAGAATAATAACAATAAAAAGAAACACAGCAAAAACAATAAGTCTCCCCAAACTTCGTTTGGGAGACTTGAAAACTAGTATAAATTGTTAACACAAGAAAACACAAGAAGTCTCCAAAACGAACTCCCGTATCAGAATTCAAAGGCTTTAGATGAAATCCAGAGATTTTAAACACCCCTCCTATCAAATTTCATTTATTTCCGAGTACTTTTGAATATATCGTCTTTTTACCGTTTCAATGGCAACGGTCGAAATTTGGAAGTCTCGGCGCAAAATGGAAAATAATAATATAACTAGATTTGCAATTGCAAGCAATGGCTGATGTTGCCCCTAGCAGCGAATTCCATCCTGTTCGTAGCATCAAAATCTACCTAGAAATCAATTTTCATTGAATTCCGACAAAGTTGAAATTTTGACGCAATTTGGCGGCCATCTTAAAAACGGCAGCCATTTTGAAATTTGTGTCGGTGCATGCACATCTTCTTATGGTGATCTAACTTTGTGCCAAGTATGAATGAATTCTGTTCAGACATCTTTGTGAAAATAGGCGGACAAAAATCCTTTAAAGAAAGAAAGAATAATAAAAAATAATAATAAATAGGGTTCCTATGTTTGGATACAACATAAAAGTCTCTTAAACCTCCCATGTACACAGGAGGTGCCTTTTTATTTGAGTTCTGCACAATCTTGACAACCAATCTGTGAAATTTCATCCAATTAAGAGCACTTTTAATTTTCCAGCCTTTCTTCAGTTTCCATGGCAAGGGCAGCCATTTTGAATTTTTTTGGCTTCGAAATGTGTTCTACTATTTTTATACATCCTTCCTGTGAAGTTTCGTTCAATTTGGAGCATTTTTTAATTTTCCCGCCTTTTTAAAGGTTCCATAGCAACGGCAGCCATTTTGAAATTTTTTGGTAAAAAAATGTGTTCAACTATTTGTACACATCCTTCCTGTGAAGTTTCGTTTAATTTGGAGCACTTTAATTTTCCCGCTGCTTTTCATTTTCCATGGCAACGCCGGCCATTTTGAGAATTACAAGACCCAAGTGCACCCTGCAGGATAGGTATCCATCATCCTGTGACGTTTCATAAAGGTCGGACCAATAATTTTTGAGAAAACTTCCGGACAAGTTCAGTGGCGAAGAAGAGGGAATAATAATAATAACAAGTTGTAGCGAAACACAAAAGTCGCCCAAACCTCCCATTGATCATCATCCTAACAATGTTTATTCCGAAAATTAGTTCTACACTTTCTATTCAACGATTCTGTAAGATTTCGTGCAGCTTGGAACACTTTTCATTTTCCCGCCTTTTTCCAGTTTCCATGGCAACGGCCGCCATTTTGAAATTTTTCAATCTCAAAATATGTTGTACACTTCCTACACAACCTTCCTATCAATTTTCATGCAAATTGGAGCACTTTGAATTTTTTTTTCAGTTTTCATGGCAACGGCGGCCGTTTTGAAAATTCCAAGACCAACACTAGCAGATATGCTATGATCTTGATTGATCAAGATCGTAATAAGATCAAAATGGCCAAACAAGATCATAAGATATCTGCTAGTGCAAATAGCACCTCTTGGGATGTGGTTCCATCTTCCTGTGAAGTTTGGTCAAGATTGGTCTCCGAGAATTCAGTTGGACAAGTTCACGGCGGAAGTAAAGGGAGGAAGAATAATGATAACAAGTTATAACTGTGTTCGCAAGCGAAACACAAAAGTCTCCAAAACGAACTCCCATATCGGATTCCTGGGCAATAAAAAATCCCCCTTTCAAAAAAATTTGAGCAGGGGTTCCCCTTAAAATTTACTTTATACATATAGTTGAAATCAAAATATAACACACAGCAGAAAACACGTTTTTCTCAAAATTATAGCTTTTTTGTATGGTTTCCATGGCAACAAAATGCTTCCATTATCCATAACAATGAATTTCATACCTTGTTTTAAAAAAATTGGGCAGGGGTTCCCCTTATAACGTAAATAATACATATAGCTGTAATGAAAAAAAAAGTTATCAATAATAAATGGGTTTTCTCAAAATTTCACTTTCTTTGTAGGTTTTCCATGGCAACGGTTCTTATTTTGAAATGTCTTTGTTTAAAAAAATTGGGCACGGGTTCCCCTTATAACCTAAATAATGCATATAGCTGTAATGAAAAAACAGTTATCAATAATAAATGGGTTTCTCAAATTTTCACTTTCTTTGTAGGGTTTCCATGGCAACGGTTTTAATTTTGAAATTTCTGATTATGTGGGACCCTTTCTTACAGGACAAACATCTTTCCTATGAAGTTTCATGGAGTTACAGTTACTAGTTTTCTAGATACAGTGAAAAAATGATGAAAAAAATGCAAAATTTCATTTTCCCATAGGGTTAACAAGGAGGACCCCACAACTATTTGAGCCCCAAAAGTACCCTTAATGGTCTCCTATCTGAAAACTTTTTGAATGTTGCACAACTAGATATATGGGGCTAACATCCTGCAAAGATTGAAAGCTTTAGGTCAGAGGGTCTCTTTGATCTGTTTCGGACAAGTTCATCCGGACGAGAATAAAGAAAGAATAATAATAACTAGTATTAATTGTGTTTATATGCAAACACAAGAAGTCTCCCAAACGAACTCCCATATCAGAATTCAAAGGCTTTCGATGAGATCCAAAGATTCTAATGTACCCTCCTGAAATTTTTTTTTCAATTCTGGGCACTTTGGATTTCCCACCTTTTTTAGATTTCCTTGACAACGGCCACCAATTTGAAGTCTTGGAGTCCAGAAGTCAATTCTACAGATGTAAGGCAACCTTTCTGTTAAATTTCATCAGATTCTGAGCACTTTTATTTTCCCGCTTTTTTACCATTTCAATGGCATTGGTTGCCATTTTTTAAGTCTTGGAGACCTTCCTGTAAAATTTCATTAAAGTCTGAGCACTTTGATTTTCCTGTCTTTTTTTACCATTTCCATGGCATCGGTTGCCATTTTGAAGTCTTGCAGACCAGAAACGCATTCTACACATGTTAGACAATTTTCTATAAAATTTCATCAAATTCTGAGCACTTTGATTTTCCCGCCTTTTTTTGTTGTTTTAATGGTAACCGGTGCCATTTTCAAAATTCCAAGATTGGCAAACACATCTTGGAATAAGGTTCTATCATCATTTGAAGGTTGGTTAAGATCGGATCACTAGTGTCCGAGAAATCAGGTGGACAGGTTAAAGGCGGAAAACGGAAGAAGAAAATAATAATAAGAAACGCAGCAAAAACAATAAGTCTCCCGACACTTCGTTTGGAAGACTTAATAACTTCGTTTGGGAGACTTAATAAGAAACGCAACAAAAACAATAAGTCCCCCAAACTTCGCTTTGGACACTTAATAATAATAAGAAACAGAGCAAAAACAATAAGTCGCCAAACTTTGTTTTGGCGACTTAATAATAATAATAATAACTAGTATTAATTGTCTTGGATGCAAACACAATAAGTCTCCCAAACAAACTCCCGAATCAGAATTCAAAGGCTTTAGATGAGATCTACAGACTTTAAACAACCTTTCTGTCAAATTTCATTCAAATCTGAGAACTTTTGATTTTCCCAACTTTTAACCGTTTTCATGGCAGCGGTCACCAATTTGAAGTCTTGGAGACCGGAACCTAATTCTATACAGGTATTGCAACTTTCCTGTAAAATTTCATCCAATTCTGAGCACTTTGATTTTCCTAACCCTAACCCTAACCCTAACCCTGCCTTTTTTTACCATTACTATGGCATCGGTCGGCATTTTGAAGTCTTGGACACCGGAACCCAATTCTACACATGTTAGACAACCTTCCCATAAAATTTCATTCGATTCTAAGCACTTTGATTTTCCTGCCTTTTTGTGGTGTTTTCATGGTAACCGGTGCCATTTTCAAAATTCCAAGACTGAAAAGCACATCTTGGGATAAGATTCCATCACCATGTGAAGTTTGGTCAAGATTATATCAGTAGTGTCCGAAACATTTTGTGGAAAAAGTCGCGGCGGAAAACGGGATAATAATAATAGTAATTATAATAACTAGTTATAACTGTGTTCGCAGAGCGAAACACAAAAGTCTCCCAAACGAACTCCCATATCAGATTCATGGCAATTATGAGACCCCCTTTTAACAAAAATTTGAGTAGGGATTCCCCATATAATTTACTTTATGTATTTAGTTAAGATCAATGAAAACATTCAGAAGAAAACACGTTTTACTCAAAATTATAGCCTTTATGGTTTGGTTTCCAAGGCAACGAATTGTTCAATTGTGCAGTCCAACTAATTCTAAACCTTTCATTTTTTAAACTTGGGCATTGGTTCCCCTTATAACCTAAATAATACATATAGCTGTAAGAAAAATACAATTATCAATATAAAATACTATTTTTGGCATGGTTTTCATGGCAACGATACTTATTTTGAAATTTCCAATCCTGTTGAACTTTATCTGACATCACACACAACCTTCCTATCAATTTTGAAATAGTTTTTGAGTAACAGTTAAACATTCGAAATTTTGATTTCCCACAGAGTTACTATAGGATGACCCAACCCCTTTTTGAGCCTCCAAATATACCCTTATTAGACCCCCCTTGCAAACTTTGCTGTTTGCACATCTAGATATATGGGCCTAATATCCTGCAAAGTTTGAAAGCTGTACAGATTGGTGCAGACGCAACGTTCCAAAAAGTGCGCTTAAATTGAACTTGAAGTTCACTTTTGAAGTGCACTTCGCGTTCTCTTAGCTGTCGCGAAGTTCACTTTCTTGGAATAGGTAGCTATTCCATGACAGCTATTTTCGCGTTCACTAGTGAACTTCAAGTGCACTTGAAAACTGTCGCGAGGATCACTACCGAAAACGAGGCTTTCTAAGATCGCATTTTTGCGATAGCTGATGTAATAAAATATATTTCCACATAGTGCTCTGTTTTGATAATCAAGTACGACATAAATGTCTTTATACTAATATATTAAACAAAATTAAACATGTTAAATAATTTTTCCCCCTCCAAAATTAAAGCCGTGCGCGGTCCCGGCTGAAGAATAGGCCCGCAGCATCCTCTGAGCTTGGAGTATGAGTCATCCTAACAGAGGCCCCCGAGGGAACCCCGGGATATAGAAATAGGACGCAGTATCTCCGGCTTGCGGGGTGTGACCCCTCCTAAACGGAGGCTGACCCCGAGGGTCCCGGGATATAGAAATAGGACCCATTCCGTGGTTGTGCGGGATTAATAAATACACAACCCATCTTTCGGATGGGATGTAAACTCAGGTCCACGTGTTGGAAGAAATGCCACGCTTCCTGCACGTTAAAGAACCCTTGTTGCAAGCTCTTTTTGGGGTGGTCCGTAGGTGATCGGCTACAAGGCAAAATTCCCCGCCCTTGACGATTTCACCCTACTTTTCCAGTGGCAGTCAGAATTTCCCGTCCCATGGCCCTTTCCATACCCCAAAGTGATTATTTATTAACAAACTTGTTCTCGTCTTGATATAGCTGAAATATTGCTGAGTAGACGTTAAACAATATTCAATCAATCAATCAATCCAAAATTAAAAACCTACCAGTAGAATTGTATGCGTCTGTCCGAAGGTATTTATGTTTCCACTTTCCCGTTTCAAAGACAGGAAAACATTATACAAAGACCTCGTTTTTAATGGTTCACGCTTGGCACCATTTCCCGTTTTCAAGTAAATCTTTCCCATATTTTTTTACAACGAACCCTTTTTCCTCTTGATTAAAGGGCAAATCCCACTTCCCGTTCATACCCTTTTAATACCTTGTTTTGTGGTACATTTTTAAATACACACACTGTCCGCTGTTTTGTTTTTTATTTTTGTTTTTTGTTTTTTGCTTTTTTTCTTGCTTTTTTTTGTTTTGTTTTTGTTTTGTTTTTGTTTTGTTTTGTGTTTTTTTCTTAATATTTTCCTTTAGCATATCCTTTCGAAGAAGTTTTATTTGTTGCATATTGCTTTTCATCCATCTTTACATATAAATGTTTGTAAAGTCAGGTTTTTTATTGTGTGGTTTAAAACTAAATCCTTACAAATGACTAAAATAATTTTATTTTTTCTAAATATTTCCTTTCGAAGAAGTTTTTTATGCTGCGATATATTTTTTTTATCAATTTTACATGAATATGTTTCAAAAGTCATGTTTTTTATTGTGCTGTTTCAACTCAATCCTCACAAATGACAAAAAAATAATTTTTTCTGAATATCTTACTTTATTGTATCCTTTCGAAGAAGTTTCATATGTCGCGATATAGCTTTTTATAAATTTTAACAAAAATATATTCTTCCACTTTTGAGGTCATTTTTGACAAAAGATATATAAATTTGGTATCGCGAGAAAGGAAAAACACTAAAACCAAAAATATTTCATTCTTATAAGGTAATTTTTAGTAAAATACATGTAAATGTTTGTCGCAACAATTGAAATAAGCACCAACATTTTTAAGGTCATTTTTGACATAAGATGTAGAAATTTGGTATCGCGAGAAAGGAAAAAAGCTAAAATGCAAATATTTCTATCTTATAAGTTAATTTTTAGAAAAATACATATAAATGTTGTGTCGCGATCAATGCAAAAAGCACCAACATATAATATTTCCCATGTCTTGGTCATTTTTGACAAAAGATGTATAAATTTGGTATCGTGAGAAAGGAAAAAAGCTAAAATGCAAAATATTTCAATCTTATGAGGTAAGTTCTAGAAAAATACATATAAATGTTGTGTTGCGACAATTGAAATAAGCACCAACATATATTATCTCCGACTTTTGAGGTAAATTTTGACGACAGATGTATAAATATGGTATTGCGAGAAAGGAAAAAAAAAGCTAAAATGCAAAATATTTCAATCTTACATTGTATAAGGAATTTTTTTGAAAAATACATATAAATATTTGTATTGCGACAATTGAAATAATTAAGGACTGACATATTAGTATTGCATGAATGTTTTTTAAACTTCATATGAATTTAGCGTCTTCAGCATGAATATCGGACTCGATAAAATACCCTTTTTGAAAGATTTATTCAGAATATAATGTGACGTAGGCATGGAATGAATAAATAAAACGAAAGAACACTGTCATGGAATCACTTTCAAGTGCACACGAAGTGCACGCGAGGAACACTTTTGGAGTGCACTTGGATGGAATGTTGCGTCTGCACCCATCTGTAGGTGTAATGGTCTCTGAGAAAATCAAGTTCATTGCCACGAGAAGAAAGGGAAATAATAATAATAATAACAAGTTATAACTTTGTTCGCAAGCGAAACACAAAAGTCTCCCAAACGAACCAGATCGGATTTCTGGGCATTATAAAACCCTTTTTAAAAAATTGAGCAGGGGTTCCCCTTATAGTTTGCTCTATACATTAGTTGAAATCGAAACATAACACACAGAATAAAACACGTTTTTCTGGTTTGGTTTCCATGGCAACAAAATGTTCCATTATCCATTACAAATAATTTTATACCTAGTTCCAAAAAAAAAAATTAGGCAGGGGTTCCCCTTATAACCTAGAAATAATACATGTAGCTTAAATGAAAATACAATTATCAATAATAGATACATTTTCTCAAAATTTCAACTTATTTGAATGGTTTCCATGTTTTTCTCAAATTATAGCTTTCTGGTTTGGTTTCCATGGCAACCAAATGTTCCATTATCCATTACAACCAATTTTATATCTGGTTCCAAAAAAAAATGGGCAGGGGTTTCCCTTATAACCTGAAAATAATACATATAGCTGTAATGAAATACAATTTACAATTAATAATAAAAAGTTTTCTCAAAATTTCATCTTTCTGAATGGTTTCCATGGCAACGGAATTAATTTTTGGTTTCCATGGCAACGGAATTAATTTTTGAATTCCCAATCCCGTGGAACCCTTTCTTACATGAATCACATCTTTCCTATAACGTTTCATGGAGTTACAGTAACTAGTTTTCAAGATACAGTGAAAAAATTGGGAAAAAATTCAAAATTGCATTTTCCCATAGGGTTAACATTGAGAACCGCACCCCTCTTTGAACCCCCAAATGTACCCTTAATAAACCCTCTTTAGAAAAATTTCTGCATGTTGCACAACTAGATACATGGAGCTAACACCCTACAAAGTTTGAAAGCTTTTGGGCTAATGGTCTCTGAGATCTGGTTCGGACAAGTTCATCCGGACGAGAAGAAAGATAGAAGAATAATAACAAGATTTGCAATTGCAAGCAATAGCTGATGTCGCCACATACGTCCAAGTCGATGATTCCATCTTGTTTGTAGTGTCAAAGACTACCTAGAAATTTCGATGAAATCAGACAATGTTGGAATTTTGACGTATTTTGGCGGCCATCTTGAATATGGCGGACATTTTGCAATATTTTTTTCGAATGAATTCCTTCCTCTCATTTTATTAAACATTAATACAAAATATGAAAATACAAAATATGGACTAATTCTGCCATTCAGTTCCTGATTTATTGAATCCTAAATATTTTGACGTAAAAAATCGGCCATCTTGAAAATGGCAGCCACTTTGAAAATTTATGTTAGTGCATGCACATCCTCTCATGGTGGTTCAACTTTGTGCCAAATATGAATGAATTCTGTCCAGGCATCTTTGAGAACGAAGCCGGACAAAAATCATTTGAAGAAAATAAAAGAGAAAAGCAATAACAATACCAGATTTGCAGTTGCAAGCAATAGCTGATGTCGCCCCTGACAGCCCATTCGATGATTCCATCTTTTTCGCAGCATCAAAATTTACCTACAAATCAATTTTCTTTGAAATCCAACAAAGTTGAAATTTTGGCCGCCATCTTGGAAATGGCGACCACTTTGAAAATGTTTTTGCATCAATTTTTTCCTCTCATCTTACTGAACATTTATACAAAATATGAACAATTTCTGCAACGGAATTCATGAGATATTGAATCTTAAATTGTTTTCAGGTCGTCACGTAAAATGGCCGCTATTTTTAAAAGGGCGGCCAATTTGGAAATTTTGGCCAGTGCAGACACAACTTCACGACTTGGTCTAAATTTGTGCAAAGCATGAATGAATTCTGTCCAGGCATCTCTGAGAACGAAGCCGGACAAAAATCATTGGAAGAAAGAAACAATAATAATAATAAAAATAATAGAGAAACGGACAAAGAACAATATGTCGTCCCGACTACGTCTGGGGCGACATAACTAGATTTGCAATTGCAAGCAATAGCTGATGTCGCCCCTGGCAGCAAATTTGATGAATCCATCCTATTCGCAGCGCCAAAATCTACCTAAAAATCTATTTCCATTGAAATCAGACAAAGTTGAAATTTTTACTTATTTTGGGCGGCCATCTTGAAAATGACGGCCATTTTGAAAAAAATTTTCGCATAAATTCCTTTCTCTCATCTTACTGAATATTTATGTACAATATGAACAAATTCTTCAATACAGTTCCTGAGATATTGAATCATCCATTTCTCAACGTAAAACGGCGGCCATCATGGAAATAGCGGCCATTTTGAAATTTTTTGCCGGTGCATGCACATCTTCTCATAGTGGTCCTACTTTGTGCCAAGTATGATTGAATTCTGTCCAGGCATCCTTGAGAAAATACGCGAACAAAATCTGTAGATGAAAGAAAGAATAATGAAAAAAATAATAACAAAGAAACGGACCAAAAACAATATATCGTCCCGACTACGTCTGGGGCGACATAACTAGACTTGCAATTGCAAGCAATAGCTGATGTCGTCCCAGATGTCCAAGTCGATGATTCTATCTTGTTTGTAGCATCAAAATCTACGTAGAAATCAATTTTCGTTGAGATTGAACAATGTTGTAATTTTGACGTATTTTGGCTGCCATCTTGAATATGGTGGACATTTTGCAAAATCTTTTTGCATGAATTCCTTCCTTTCATGTATTTAAACATTAATACAGAATATGAAGAAATTCTGCAATCCAGTTCCTGATTTATTGAATCCTAAATATTTTGACGTAAATTGGCAGCTATCTTGAAAATGGCAGCCATTTTGAAAATTTTTGTTAGTGCTTGCACATCTTCTCATAGTGGTTCAACTTTGTGCCAAGTATGAATAAATTCTGTCCAGGCATCTTTGAGAACAAAGCCGAAAAAAAATCATTTGAAGAGAATAAATGAGAAAAGCAATAACAATACTAAATTTGCAATTGCAAGCAATAGCTGATGTCGCCCCTGGCAGCCAATTTGATGCTTCAATCTTGTTCGCAACGTCAAATTCTACCTAGAAATCAATTTTCATTGAAATCAGACAAAGTTGAAAATTTGACGTATTTTGGCTACCATCTTGGTAATGTCGGTCATTTTGGATTTTTTTTTTTTTGTTGCATGCACATCTTCTCATGGTGATTCAACTTCTTGCCAAATATGAATGAATTCTGTCCAGGCATGTTTGAGATTTTATGATTTTCATGGAAATCCAAAAAATTCAGAACATTGACGTAACTTGGCAGCCAGGTTGAAAATGGCAGTCATTTTGAATTTTTTTTTTTTTGGAGGAAGCGCAACTCCATAAGGTGATCCAACTTTGTACCAAATATGAATGAATTCTGTCCAGGCATCTCTGAGAACTAAGCCGGACAAAAATAGGCGGAAGAAAGAAAGAAAGCGTTATAATAATAACAAAGAAACGGACCAAAAATAATATGTCGTCCCGACTACGTCTGGGGCGACATAACTAGATTTGCAATTCCAAGCAATAGCTGATGTCGCCCCTGGCAGCCAATTTGATGCTTCCATTTTGTTGGCAACGTCAAAATCTACCTAGAAATCAATTTTCATTGAAATCAGACAAAGTTGAAAATTTGACGTATTTGGCTGCCATTTTGGTAATGTCGGCCATTTTGGAATTTTTTTTTTGCATGCCCATCTTCTCATGGTGATTCAACTTCTTGCCAAATATGAATGAATTCTCTCCAGGCATGTTTGACATTTTATGATTTTCATGGAAATCCAAAAAATTCAGAACGTTGACGTAACTTGGCAGCCATTTACAAATTTTTTTTTGGTGAAGGCACAACTTGATAAGGTGATCCAACTTTGTACCAAATATGAATGAATTCTGTCCCGGCATCTCTGAGAACTAAGCCGGACAAAAATAGGTGAAAGAAAGAAAGAAAGCGTTATAATAATAACAAAGAAACGGACCAAAAAAAATATGTCGTCCCGACTACGTCTTGGGCGACATAACTAGATTTGCAATTGCAAGCAATAGCTGATGTCACCCCCTGGCATCCAATTTGATGATTCCATCTTGTTAACGGTACCAAAATCTATCAAGAAATCAATTTTCGTTGGAATCGGGCAACTTTGAAATTTTGACGTTACGTGGTCACCGTGTTCGAAATAGCGGCCATTTTGATTTTTTTTCAGTTCATGACCATCAACTTATTGTGATCCAACTTTTTGCGAAAATGAATGAATTATGTCTAGGCATGTTTGAGATTTTATGATTTTCATTGAATTCGAAACGTTTCAAAAGTTGACGTAACTTGGCCGCCATCTTGGAAGTAGCAGCCATTTTGATTTTTTTTTTTTTTTTTTTTTTTGGTTGAGGTACAACTTCATAAGGTGATTCCTCTTTGTCCCAAATATGAATGAATTCTGTCCAGGCATCATTGAGAACTGGCGTGGACAAAAAGAGGTATAAGTAAGAAACAATAATACTAATAAGTTTAGGTCACTGGTCTCTGAGAAATTGTGCGGACAATTTGGAGGCGGAAAACGGAAGAAGAAAAATAAGAATCGTAAGAAACGCAGCAAAAACAATAAGTCTCCACAACCTTTGTTTAGGAGACTTAATAATAGTAACTAGTTTTAATTGTGTTTGGATGCAAACACAAAAAGTCTCCCAAACGAACTCCCATATCAGAATTCGAAAGCTTTAGATGAGATCCACAGATTTGTAAAATTTCATTCAATTATGAGCACTTTGTATTTTCCCGCCTTTTTACCGTTTCAATGGCAACGGTCACCATTTTGATGTCTCGGAGACCGGAAGCCAATTCTAAACATATTAGGCAACTTTCCAGTAAAATTTAATCCAATTCTGAGCAATTTGATTTTCTCGCCTTTTTGCCGTTTCCATGGCAACGGTCGCCATTTTGAAGACTTGGAGACAGGAACCCAACTCTACACTTGTTAGGCAGGCTTCCTGAAAAATTTCTAAGCGCTTTGATTTTCCAGCAATTTTTTAGTGTTTCCATGGCAACGGCCGTCATTTTGCAGTCTTGGAGACCGGAAGCCAATCCTACACGTGTTAAGCAACCTTCATGTAAAATTTCATCCAATTCTGAGCACTTTGATTTTCTCGCCTTTTCTACCGCTTCTTTGGCAATTCTCGCCATTTTGGACATTCCAAGAACTTTAGGATCAACATTGGATCCATATCTATCATGTCATGAAGTTTCATGAAGTTTGGGTCACTGGTCTCTGAGAAATTGTGCGGACAATTTGGAGGCGGAAAACGGAAGAAGAAAAATAATAAGAATAGTAAGAATCGCAGCAAAAACAATAAGTCTCCACAAACTTCGTTTGGGAGACTTAATAATGAATAATAGAGAAACGGACAAAGAACAATATGTCGTCCCGACTACGTCTGGGGCGACAAAATAAGAAACGCAACAAAAACGATAAGTCTCCCAACTTCGTTTGGGAGACTTAATAACAAGTGATAACTGTGTTCGCATGCGAAACACAAAAGTCTCCCAAACGAACTCCCATATCGGATTTCAAAGGCATTACGAGACTCCCTCAAGAAAAAAAAATGGGCAGGGTTTCCCCTTATGAATTAAATACAAATTGCTGTAATCAAATTATTACATGCAGAAGAAAGCACGTTTTACTAAAATTATAGGTATTTTGCTTGGCTTCCATGGCAACCAAATGCATTATTATCCTTTACATCCAATTTCATACCCTTGTTTCCAAAAAGTTTTTGAGCAGGGGTTCCCCTTCTTACCTTAGTAATTCATAAATCTGTGATAAAAATACAACAATTAACAATTATCAATAGTAATTACGATTTTCTCAAAATTCTAAGTTTTCTGGCTACTTTCCATGGCAACAATAGTTATTTTGAGATTTCCCATCCATTACAATCAATTTTAAAACTCCTTCCAAAAACAATTGGGCAGGGGTTCCCCTTACAATCTAAGTAATACATATTGCTGTAATCAAAATACTATTATCTACAAAAACTACTGTTTTCCCAAAATCTCCATCGTTTGGTTCGGTTTCCATGGCAGTGGTTGTTATTTTGATATTTTCAATACCATGGAACTCTTTCTTACATGACATACACCTTTCCTATGAAGATTCATTGAGCTGGTATTTAAAGTTTTTGAGATATAGTGAGAAATATGGTGCAAAACGTTCAAAATTTCATTTTCCCTTAGGGTTAACATTGGACAACCCCAACCCATTTTGAGCCCCCCAAATGTTCCCTAAATGGACCCCTCCTGGAAAACTTTTTTCTGATTGCACATCTTGATATATGGGGCTAACCTCCTACAAAGTTTCAAAGCTGTACGTATTTTAGGCTCTGAGATCTGGTTCGGACAAGTTCATTGCAACCGGAATAAAGAAGGATGGAAGAAAAATAATAAGAAACGCAACAAAAACAATAAGTCTCCCAACTTCGTTTGGGAGACTTATTAAGAAACGCAACTAAAACAATAAGTCTCCCAAACTTCGTGCCAAATAACGCCGTACTGCCTCATAAAAAAACTATTTACAGAACCTAAACACTGCCAAATAACACAGCATTGTCTCATGAAAACTTAACACTACCAAATAACACAGCACTGTCTCATGCAAAACTATTGACACACCCTAAACACTGCCAAATAACACAGCACTGTCTCATGAAAAACTATTTACACACCCTAAACACTGCTAAAATAACAAAGTACTGTCTCATGAAACACTATTTACAGAACCTAAACACTGCAGGGTAACACAAAACTGCCCTATGAAAAAAAACTATTTGCACACCCTAAACACTGCCAAATATCACAGGACTGTCTCATGAAAAACTATTCATAGACCCTAAACACTACCCAAAAACACAGCACTGTCTCATGAAATACTATTTACAGAACCTAAACACTGCCAAATAACACAGTACTGCCTAATGAAAAACTATTTACACACCCAAAACACTGCCAAGTAACACAGCACTGTCCCATGAAAAACTATTTACACACCCTAAACACTGCCAAATAACACAACACTGTCTCATGAAAAACTATTTATAGACCCTAAACACTGCTAAAATAACACAGTTCCGTCTCATGAAAAACTATTTACAGAACTTAAACACTGCAAAATAACACAGTACTGCCTTGTGAAAAAACTATTTGCACTCCCTAAACACTGCCAAATAACACAGCACTGTCTCATGAAAAACTATTAATAGACCCTAAACACTATCAAATAACACAGCACTGTCTCATAAAAAAACTATTAATTGACCCTAAACACTGCCAAATAACACAGCACTGTCTCATGAAAAACTATCTACGGAACCTAAACGCTGTCAAATAACACAATACTGTCTCATGAAAAACTATTTACACACCCTTAACACTATCAAATAACACAGCACTGTCTCCTGAAAAACTATTAACAAACCCACCAACACTGCAAAATAACACAGTACTGTCTCATGAAAAACTATTTACAGAAACTAAACACTACAAAATAACAGAGTACTGCCTCATGAAAAACTATTTACATACCCTAAACACTACCACTTAACACAGTACTGTCTCATGAAAAACTATTTACAGACCCGTAACACTGCCAAATAACACAGTACTGTCTCACGAAAAACTATTAACAAACCCTCCAACACTGCCAAATAACACAGCGCTGTCTAATGAACAATTATTTACAGACCATAAACACTACCAAATAATACAGCAATGTCTCATTAAAACCTATTTACAGAGTATACTAGTCCATGGGCTGGAATAACACCCCGTGCATCCCCCCCCCCC
>MJUU01041855.1:9559-29632 GCA_002080025.1 Modiolus philippinarum | reverse complement strand
GGGAATTTGGCCCATTTTTAGACCCACCTACAGAAATTTTGGAAAATTTCGTTTTTCGTTAAAGTTTTTCTTTCAGTTGCTTCAAAATGTTGACAAAATGCTTTCAAGTTATAAAAACGAGGTATCAAATGATTGCTTATTGTATGAGCTTTACAAAGAACCCAAGTTTTTACATGTTTCATGCCCAATACATTCTATAGCGCAATTAAACGTACCCCTACCCCAATGAAATATTGACGAAAAAACTAATATTTTCATTGAAATTGGGTAAGTTTGATGGTTTAGAGAACCCGAAGTGCATCTCAATTCCCGATTCTGAAAATTGTTTTGGCTTTTCAATTAATTTCTTTATTATAAAATAGGTTAAGACAATGTTAACATATTTTAGATGACCAAAATTTTATTTTCAAATATACCAAATACAGGGACCTTTGAATAATTTCGTTTTTGAATAAGTTTTTTCTTTCTTTTGCCTAATATTATTTTTTAGTAAACAAATATCATTTAAAATAGGTATCAAATGAAAGCTTATCATATTTGCTTTACAACCATAACAAATAATGGCCGTTTTTAGGTGATATATACATCATATATCAATAAAACTTACCCCTACCCCAACAAATTTACTCCAAAATTGTCTATTTTTTGTCTATTTTCGCATAAAAATAACCAGAAGACACAAAATGTGTGATGTATAGGACAATGTTGCATAAATTATATTATGATTTTATATTTTAACAGCCATTTGTTGACTTAAGCTCAATATTTTGCCCGAAATTGGTGAAAAATGGGAATTTTCAACATTTCAGAATTGTCCAAAGTCCACTGCTATATCGTTATATATGCAAAATCTGGAGGATATTTCTGCAACTATGCCAATTAATTGTACCAACCGACACATTTGGTGTCTTAAAACATTGCTAAGAAAAACAAGGAGTGTTAAATGTGACTCTAATTTCAGAAAATCTTACCCCTACCCCAACAAATTTTCCCTGAAATTGTCAATTTTTTGTCTATGTTCACATAAAAATAACCAGAACACGCTAAATATGTATTGTATAAGACAATAATGCATGAATTTCATCAGAATGTGGTATTTCAGTAGCCATTAGTCGACCAAAACTCAATATTTCACCAAAAATTGATGAAAAATGGGAATTTTCAACATTTCAGATTTGTTCGTATTTCATCATTAAATCGCAAAATATGTCAAATGTGTAGAATATATCTGCAGATATGCCATTTAAGTGCCCCAAGCAATACAAAAATTGTCTTAAAACATTGCTTAGAAAAACAAGGAGTGTTATATGTGACTCTAAATACCGAAAATTTCACCCCTACCCCAACAAAATTTCCCTGAAATTGGTGATTTTTGGTCTATGTTTGCAAAAGAATAACCAGAACATGCAAAATGTGTGTTGTATATGACAATGTTGCATAAATTAAATCATGCTTTGGTATTTTAACACCCATTGGTCGACAAAAACTCAATATTTCTCCCCAGATTGATGAAAGATGGGAGTTTTCATCAATTCAGATTTGTCCATAGTTAACTGTTTAATCGCAATATGTATCAAATCTATAAAATATATCTGCAGATATGCCAATTAATTGTTCTAAGCTATGCATCAGATGTCTTAAAACATTATTAAGAAAAACAAGGGGTGTTGAATGTGACTCTAAATACCAAAAATCTTACCCCTACTCTAACTCATTTCCCCCAAAATTGTCAATTTTTTTCTCTATGTTGGGATAAAAATAACCACCACACGCAAATTCTGCGTGGCATATAACAAAGTTCCATGAATACTATCATAATTTTGTATTTCAAATCCCAGTTGTCAGCTAAAACTCAATATTTTGTCCAAAATTGATGAAAAATGGAAATTTTTAGCATTTCAGATTTGTGCAAAATTCACTTTTAAATCAGTATATGTGGCAAATCTGGAGGATTTATCTGCAGATATGCCAATTTATTGTCTCAACCGATACATATATTATTTAAAAACACTGTTCAGAAAAATAAGGAGTGTTCAATTTGGCTTTAAATACTGACAATCTTACCCCTTCCCCAACAAAATTAAACTTAAAAATCTCCAAAATATGACCGCCTGTACATATAAATGAACAAAGCATACTAAAGTTTTACTTTCTTTGCAAAAGATGCATTTGATACATCATAAAATGTAATTCTGACACCAAAATATGGGTAAAATTGAATATTTTGGACGATTATCGTGAAAAAGGGGAATTTTCAGTATTTCAGAATTTTCCGAAATTCAAAGTTAAATCGCTGAATAACTGCCCATAAACCGGGCGCATGATCTTATTTTTGATATATGGGAGGCTCTGTGTGTTTTAGTGTTTGAAAATGATATGTCATTGGACCTTTATACAATTTTTAAGCTTTTCAAGCTGAATAAAATGAAATAAATTTTGTTGATTATGTGTGGTAAGGGGTAATATGTTTGTAATTTATGAGACTGTAGTTAGTCTAAAAGGCTTCAAAGCATACTTTTTAATTGCTTAGATATGATGAAACGATATTTAATCAACATTTTTAAGTTATATATCAATGTCATGAAGTAATTGCATCTCAAAGTCAAAACAGCAGAAATTCTGAATAACGGAAAATTCCCATTTTTCATACAATTTCGGACAGAAGAGTCGAAAAGAGACCTTTTGAAAAGTTTTAATGTACTTAAATGATTTTCTGCATGTCAGTTTTAGTGAAATACACACCAGAATTCCCATTAAATATTATCTTTTTATCATTTAGAGCCTGAATATTTCAAATTTTCTCTAAATTCGTAGGGGGAGGGGTGCTAATTTTGACATTTATGAACCTATAATACGTCTGAAACTAAAATTTTTTCATACAATTTGTTGCTAACATATCATAAATTATTATTGCATCGGCAATTATTAAATATATATTCAGATTTTTACGACCCTTAAGTCAAAAAGTTGAAAATGTGAAAAATCTAAAATTCCGAAAAATTCCATTTTTCAAAAATTTTATACCGAAAATCAAAATTTTATGGACTTTAATGGTTTTATTTTCTAACATTGTATAACAACTGATAAGTTAGGCATAAAAACTAGATCAAATGACGAGGGATGTTTATCTGAAAGGAATTGACAGCCTAAAATCGAGATTTTCGCAATTTTTTGCAGGGGTAGGGGTAGATTTTTTGTATCCCCTGATCATAAAATGGGCGTAAAGTACCAAAACTTGTGTTCATTGTAAAGCATATTAAATTAGCTTTAATTTGATACCAAATTTCAGAACATATTACTTATCTGCAAAAAGTTATGGAGCTTAAAAGATGAAACTTATGTTAAAACGAAAATACAATAATGTTTTCGGTTGTACTATAAAGGTGGCCCTATACTGTCTATGCGAGCAGGTTATGTTCGTGTTAACATGTTTTATTTTGAAGAGGGGACATAGAAGGACTGAAAAAACCGGTCTGGTTCGGAAGTGGGGGGGGGGGTGCACGGAAAGTGTTTCCAGCCCACGGACTATACACAATTGCCTAATATTACAGTAGACAAAACTGTTGAAAAACTATCAAGAAAGTCAGAATCATCTAAAAAAATGTACAGTTCTGTCACAATGTCTTAGTTTGGTCATCACTATTTCATGGAAACTGTAATATATTGGTTGTATAGTACATTCACATTCTAGTTTGTCCGAGTTCTTTATGAACACTAAATCTAAACAGCTGCCAGATTCTGTAGTCCTCTGATCTACAGGCTACTTTTACGCATGTGATGTAACTGTTCCACAATTTTGGAATTTGGTAAGAATGCATTATCATTGAAATCTCCACCTCATACTACAGGAATTTTTTCATCATTAAACTCCTTAAGTAAATGTTGTAAATTTTGGCAAAAAAGCTGCAAGGAGTATGCTGGTGGTCTATAAATGTCGACAATGATAACCTGGATCGGACTCTGTATAAATGATGCCAAATATTCAATATTTGTAGAGTTCAATTGTTTGGCAGTACATTTTATATTCTTGTAGACAAATGTAGCAACCCCACCTCTATCTGCTGTGGCAAGTGTACTGTAAGGAACAGTTGTTGAACTATATGCTTCTGTTCTACACTTCAAATATGGAATAAAGTCAGACAATAGTGTTTGTGGAATATTACAGTTTTTTTTCAACCATGTTTCATTGAAACAAATAATGTCTGATGTTTGTAGACATCTAATTTCCTTTATATCTTCCTTGTGTCTTAATAGACCCTCGGTATTGTGAAAAGCAATTTAAAGGTAATGTTTGAAAAAATCTGTAGTAGATTTGGCTGACAAGAAAGATTCCATTTGGTCTACGGCATTCGTTATATCCTTTGAGGAATAAATAACATTTTGGTAGAAGTCGATGATGTGTAAACCCTGCAGTGAGGACACTCTACTAAGGGCTACATAAGCCATACCAGGTGCAAATGTCTTCTTAAGGGAAACAACTTTCTCTGAATGGTAGCTGTCCATCCTAATTGCAAAGGTAGTTGTTTTCGCACTGCACTCTTGCCTACTAAGGAATCTTCGAATGGAGTTATTCTGACCGAATCTTTAGGTAGAGGTTTAGATGGCTTCGGTAACTTCGGAATTTAGTAATTTGGAAATGTGATTCTTTCCAGTGTGAGGGTGGTCGAATTTGACAAATACTGCCCTTACTACTTCATTAGATGTTTTTTCTATGTCAGTAACAACACCAAATGCACCGTTAACTAAACCATCATTCGTATCCAGGTTTCTTACTAGCATTACTCTAGCATTAATTCCGATTTCTAAAACATCATATAAATCTTCCGTAGCATATGTAGAATATGGTTATTTTTTTTCTGTAAGCTTTCCTGTCGTTGTATCTTTGTAAAAGTCTTTAGCTTTTGCCTTTAAAATTTGGCTACAAACAGATTTAATCATGCATTGATTATACAATTTTTACCTCCTTGTCAGTAGCACTATGAACAGAAAAAAGTACTGTCCATACCAGTGACAGTCTTTTTCTAACTGTCATTAACTGGACACGTCCTATAAACAACTGTGAAGACTAGAAAAGTACTGTTATTGATTGGGACAGTCCTTAAAAGTAGTTTATAGACATACTCATGACTGCGACAAACTGTAAGACACTGTAACAGTAAATGACAGTCAGTAACAGTATTTACCTGTATTGTAAATAACTGTCCCCGCTTGTGACAGTACTTTTTGAACCGTTTAAGACTGTCATGCTTGTGATGAACTGTCCCTGATTGTGACAGTACTTATTTGGCCTATTATGGACTGTCATGTACTGTTACAGGTAATGACAGACGTTTATAGAATTTACATGTACTGACATGCACTGTCTTAAACTGTCACAGTCGATTTTAGGCCATTGCAATTGTATGGTTAGTTTTACTGTCTTGTCACAGGTAGAACATGTGTAGACGTTGTCATTAAAGTGGATACCAATATACTTTTTTTTCGTAGGATATGGCAATTACAATTTTCTGTAATGCACTGATTTAATAAAACAACACAGTTTTCATGGGTAAACTATTTTCCCATGCCGTAGGAAAAATAAATAATTAAAAGGTTTACATGACACAGAAAGCTAGAAATTGTTTAACTATGAAAAATTCAATTGAGATTCAAGTGAAAATACGATCTAAAACAAGAATTCTCTGTTTTTCAATCTGATAAAAAAAAAATACATTAAGCGATGTTTCAATATTAGCATCCATGAAAATGTGAAATTTCACAATTTGTTACGGACTTGTCCATATGCTTAAAGCTTTTTTTATTGCCAGAAGGCAATATCCAAATTGCTTATCAGTTTACACTTTCTTATACACCAAGTTTGGCGTCCCATATAGCATTCCTATGAATTTTTACACAAATTATTGTATTAATTTATAGATTATTCATCTAATTTTTTCATCATCTCAAATTTAAAACAAAAATCCCAAGCACTATGTTGTGTGCCACAGTAGACAGGGCGTACACACCCTCTTTAAATACAGTAAAAACAGTTTTTAATTTTCCAATAACGAGGGTCCTCATGGGGGGGGGGGGTCCTAGGAATCAAATAATCATTAAATTTTTGCCTTGGTTAATCAAATAATCATTAAATTCTTACCTTGGTAATCAATAAATTTTTGGCTTAGTAATCAAAAAGTATAAAAAACGCAAGATAATAATGAATTAATCATTAAATAAATGCCCTCGTAATCAAATAATCATTAAAAAATGCCCTGGTGATCAGGTAATCAAGAAACCCATGACGGGTCTAAATATCTTAACAATTGTACACGAAAATGAAATATATAATAGAATTTTTAACTTCAAAAATATTTTACTTTTATATAATTTTCGAGATTAATAGTAACGGTTTCTAAAATCCATATTTTGATAATTTTACCAGTTAATTAAAAAATAAAAAAGTTAAACAAGGTAGTTTGATTTTTTTTTTAAAATTAATGATTGTTTGATTTTGAGGTACAAATGTAATTATTAAATTGAGTGGGTGAAGAAAAAAAGGTGCAGTACATTTCTCCAAACAAGGTACATACGTGTGTGATAATAAAAATTACAAAAAAGAAATAAATAAATAAATAAAACACCAAATTACCTTACAAACTGCAACGCAACAGTACCTCTTGAAATGTGTACTCGTTTTCAATCACGTGCTAATCGTACGTTATTGTTACCTGTCATTCATTTGAAATCATTAGCATATTTAACGCACTCTTGGTTAAACGTATTTCATTGGTCATATTACAAATCATAGATAACACCGCCTTACTCATTAAAATATTAATTGTACTCAAACCGCTACGCGGTTTTCGTGCAATTAATATTTTAATTCGTAAGAGCGTTGCTATATATATAACATAGAAAATATCTCAATGGATATAGGAACTTAATTTTTTGTTCCCTTAAAATACGATTTTTACTTAATTTTCAAATTCTGTTGGTACATGTCGTTCAAAGTAGATCGGTCAAACGTGATCAGTCCAAATAACAGCTTAATTAACAACCGGTCAGTGTGTATATCATATTATTTAATTACTTAAATCATATCAAGTCAATATCTAACAATTCAAATCAAACTGTTTGATCACGTATTTAAAATAAAAGTATTCATCAAATACCGAAATTCTTAAACTATGGTTAATATTCATTCTTGAAAATAAAGCTATCTAAAAAAGAATAAAATGTTAGTTTCAAAACGATTTGAGGTCTATTAAACTAAACAAATTCAAATATTTAATTCAATAATATATGGCTGATCTGAAGAATTCACATAATGTAATGTTAATTCTTATACGAAACTGAATTTTGCAATGTATGTGTCATCTTTTAAAAAAAATCAGATATTTCGGCAATATACGTCTTATCCGAAGAATTCAAGTATTTCCGCAATTTATGTTTCGTCCAAAGATTTCAAATATTTTAGCCAAATATATTTCATCCCCCAAAAAATTCAAATATTTCGGCAGTATATATACATTCGAAGAATTCAAATATTTCGGCAATGTATGTCTTATCCGAAGAATTAAAATGTTTTGAGTCTAAACATGAAAATAAATGCTAACTTTCGTTGAAAATGACGCAAAATTTCAGAACTCCGCTGATATATCCACAATTATTTTTGCGAATAGGTTATATTTTCTTCTCGTATCTAAATCGTCTCTGTCCTGATTTAAATTTCTGAAACGAGTCAAAATATGGAAACAAAGTCTGAAAGTCGAATTTAAAGCAAATTCCCCTTCTGATTTCCGGTTGGGGGGGTCGAGGCTGTATGGTATAGGGAATATGGACTGTTCAGTCAATATAAAACATTTATTTCACAGCATGGACGTATATTGTTCACAGCAAGCTTGCCACTCAAAGACAGAAGTGCAATGACAAAAAAAGTTCCCGAGATTCAATAGGACAGTCAGTGCTCAACTCCCGACTATATTTAGTCTAAAAAAGGTTTTTCCACTTTCACGTGAATTTATTTCATTCAGCATACCAATTTTGCAAATGCATTAAATCTTCTCCAAAAAATCTTAAACAAATCATTTCTTATGTACACTATCATGATAAAATGAATTCAAATGCATTTTCATACTTTTAGATGTAAAATGAATCCATCGAACATGCCACTTGAATGCAAATTTGACACGGATTTTGTAAAAAAAAATGTAGGTTTTTGTTATAATTCGTTGTATAGGACCACCGGAACCAAACTAAACTGACTGCCATTTGGAATGGCAAATGTTCATACACTGGCAACGAAAAATTGGTTTTGTTACACGATGGCCTTCGAGTAGTATTATATTTAAAAAACTCTGTAAAATGGCTTAAATCGACATAAAATGCTATTTATTGCATTTACACGATGGCCTTCGAGTAGTATTATATTTAAAAAACTCTGTAAAATGGCTTAAATCGACATAAAATGCTATTTATTGCCATGTTCGACTACTAGCATGTCAGAAAATATGCACGTATGTTATTTGTTATAGAATTTGCTGCTAAGTTGATAGGGGGAGTTTTTGTGTTTTGGGCATTATCAGATGGTTGTTTTTGGTGAAATAAATCAGTTGTTAACTGTTTTGGACCATTTAGTGTTTTCTGTTCTGTTGAATCCTGTAAATAAAAAGCACTATTTGCTGTTATCAATAAATTTCGTGTTCCGTGTTTGTAAATGTCCACTGTTTTAGGGAAATTGAAAGATTGTTAGCCTTTAAATGAACCCCCTGGTGTCCCCTTTTAAATCTCACAATTTCTCATTTACCAAAAAAATCGTTATGATAACTAGAAGAGAATAGTATTTAATCAGACACATTTAAATATATAATTTTTCTGACTAAAACTAGATAAAATGATCATGCAAATTCTGGTTCCCGTTCGGGCTGAAGGTTAAAGGCACCATCTTCAGTTCAATGTTAAACACTATCTGCCAAGTGCGAATCGACGAGATCATTATTATAGTCGAGCAATATATGCGATTGTTGAAAAAAATCATTATTACTGTAACAAACATTATGGATTTTATAACAGTTATTATCTCTTTATCGGGATTTCATCTATTGTTTAGACTAAAATAATGATCTCATTGATTCACACTTGGCCGAAAGTCTTAAACCTATGCGAATTTTGCGTTTAATCCCTAGACTCAACAGATTTTTGCTATTAACAAAATGTATGTGCAAATTATTGATATTATGCATGCAAAGCAACTATTATTTCTTTCTAATTAAACATTTTCTCAAATTTGTAGAAAAATCTTGTAAATATTGTGGCAGTTGGATATTTTAGGGCATATGTGCGATCTGTTTGAATGATTTTGCCTCTTTTATATTCTTTACCACTAATATCTCATTCAATCACTGATGCTACTTGCAATTAATAGTGGCTTTTTAAGCATAATCGAAACAGTCATATGGAGACCATGTTTGATGAAGAATCAACAAACGTATGACTGAGGGTTTAACGTAAAATTGGGTACTAATGAACACAGGCTGGAACCCGGAGGCCTGGTGTTGTAGCTCAGAGCGCCAGGCTCAACAAAGTTGGAGCCAAGAACCCCTTATAGTCCCCGATTAAATTACCATAGGTTTAACACTGAACTGAAACAGGGACCTTTAACTTTATTGCAAGTTCTTCTGAATAATATAGCTTATCCGACGTACCGGAAAACGTCTTCCCCTTTTATACTTATAAGCACGGTCTTGAATATTCTGTACATAAATGTGCAGGAAGTCGTTCCATGGCTGCCGCCAGTTGAACGACCTTTTTATAGAGCGGATAACAACAAGCAGAATATTCATGTTGTTTAATTTGAAATATAGATTTAATGCTGTTTTACAAGTAGCCCGGTCGTTCCTCTAGTATGTCCCCTAGTTATTAAATAAAATGAAATGTATAAGGAGTTTCTAAAGGAGTCAGAAATTGGTGTATCTGAAGTGACCTCATGTCAACCGATACAGTAAGTCAGGAATGGATCGGTTATCGTTAGAATACTGATATTTGATACCTTTCAGATAGCCTCGAGTATTATAAAATAATAAGTAAAAAACAAATGAAAATAAAAAAGCAAACAAACAAATTAAACTTAACAAAACAAAAAAAAACAAAAACAAAAAAACAAACCAAAAAAAGGAGGACTTGCACCAAAAACAAACCAAAAAAGGAGGACTTGCAAATCCTTGAAGTGCATACAATCAAGCAGGTCATTTTCAGGGGAGATAACTGAGAAACATTCAATCATGATACATATATTCTATCTTTTTTAATCGAACTATTTATCGCAAAAGTAAAAGAAGTGAACACGATTGATAAGAAAATAAATATTGAGTTACTTTAATGCAATAAAAATTAAGTAAATACAATACCCACTAACATAAATATTACGATTATTAGTCCCAGATTTGTGTTTCAAAAGTTTTTACACATTATTTTAAATTATGTTCTCTATCCAATTAACAAAATGTAATAAACAAGTGGTCAAGTCATTACCTGTCACCGTGACCAGGTGTTAATTAGCCCGAGGGCGTCGTAAATCATCGTTGCAGTCAGATGTTAAGATGTTTAAAATCATTGTAGTTGTGTTATTTGAAAAAAAGGAATATGAGATTAATTTTTTTTAAAACTCTGAAATGACATTATATGTATATTACGGGGAACAAATGCATCATCATGCATACAAAAGTCACTTGTTGTGCATCAGTTGACAATAATAATAAAATAAAATTTGAAAAAGCAAACTATTATCTTTTGAATAGATTTATTCACGTTCATATTTACTCAGTACAAGGAAATCCAGGAGCGGATCCAGGAAATATGAAAAGGGGGTTCCAATTGAGAAGTGAAGAGAAATTTCGCCGAGCGGAGCGCGAAAATTTATGGGGTATTTCTTAGTAAAACGCCAGTATTTTTATTAAAAATAACGATTGTCCAGATAAAAGAGTGGATTCCAACCCCCGGAACCCCCTTGGATCCGCAAATGAAATCTAAACAAATCCTTGCTCAGTCCAATGTCATGTGTATCAGAACAGTGAAAAAAGCATATAGCAGTTTTGAGGAACACCCGAATTTCAAATTAAATATTATTTCAATATTTTAATTATTACAGCTTTGAAATAAAAATTTACATATTATAACACTGATTGCCAAACAGAATAATAAAAGACCCTGCCCTCTTCCGGTTGTCTCCATATTAGAAAAATATGAAATTATGCCAGTTTTCATTTGAAATTGGAAGTAATTTAATCAATTTCTTTAGTGTTAGAAAATACAT
Source organism: Modiolus philippinarum (assembly GCA_002080025.1). Classification (NCBI taxonomy): domain Eukaryota; kingdom Metazoa; phylum Mollusca; class Bivalvia; order Mytilida; family Modiolidae; genus Modiolus; species Modiolus philippinarum. The sequence continues at coordinate 18,342 of MJUU01041855.1, read as the reverse complement.
CATTTTGTAGATAAACTACATATCGATATTAGAATATCTCCAGTTAACAAAACATGACTTAACGGGCTCGATTGGGAAGGGGGAGGCAGTCACAAAGATTGTATCCTTTAATTTTAGATGAATTTATTTATTAATGTTACATTATATGTTTTTAAATTTACCCTTATATTTAGAAACATATCTTTATAATAATTTATTCATTTATATAATTAGTGTCATTTTTTGAAATGGTGGTCCAAATTTCAAGATAAAAGTCTGTGATTGATCAAAATTTTGGGATGAAATTTCACAAAAGTCCAAGCTTAGACTCTGTTATTTGCATATTTCGTTTAATTTACAACCATGTAGTGCCTGCAGGGGAATTACCCAGTTAAAGTCGATAGAATACTGCATTATAATTTCACGAGGTTCACCGATCTTTAGATTTTAATGAAATATTGATATTTTAAGCTGGAAAGAATCAAATAATCATTTGCTATAACTGTGAATAAAATTTATATACATGTTTTATCTTTGCTTTTATTTAGCTTCTCACAGTTTATTAATATTGTTATTAAAAACACGGATCCAATTAACCTGCATTTGACCATATGTAATTAAGCTGTTTTACGGGAGGGTTTTGGAGACTCTAGCCGCAAATCTGATGGTAGCGATACACCCGTTTGAATTTTTGCAACAAAATCACATTCCTACAAATTGAATGGGAAATTGTCGCTATATCCTGTTGATGCACAGTAAAACATGTAAAATATTTTCAATGGCCCTTTGCACTCCCCAATAATTTATTTATATATTTATTTGAAATTTACATTCATATTGAATCAGGCAAATACAACATATTTATAACACAACATCATATAAATGTCTCTGAAACTGATATATTTTAGCTTAAAGTAACCAATATTATAGATATACGTCCTTGAAATAACACAGAGTTGAACTGCAATATAATTTAGACCCTTTAAAATTTTGACTGGTCACGGTAGATGCCACTTCGATTCTAATGATTTACGTCTGTAAATCTCATAGATTTTACTGTCTAAGAAAAAATGGCATTCATCCTCAATTTAATTGTATTTTTGACACAATTTTTTTCCTCTCGGTAATTTTTTTGTAACGACATATAGTCACTCATACGAAAGTTTGATAAAATTTTGAAGTGATATATTGCGAAATTACGGATGTTTTGTGTTGCTTAATTTATTCACTCAAAAATAGGTAAATTTGGAGTATGTACGATAAGAGGCATATTTGGCCCCCAAATCTGGCTATATTTTCAAACAGATTTTTCCTTTAATTTTTACTTGGTATAACATAGTTGATATATTGCTTAAATCAAAACTCAAGTAAATTGATGTAGTGATGTCATCAAATCCTAATTGTGACGTCACAAATATCATGCGTCATCCAAATATGCCGAAAATCGACAAGTTTTTGTCCATTTTGGTCATGTTTTGCTACAGGAAGCACAGAGCGCATGCTTGTGCAAATGAGATTTTTTGATATGTTAAAAGTATATGAAATTGCAACCTTTTCATGCAAAAATCTCATCGGCACAGGCATGCGCTCTATGATTCCTGTACTGAAATATGTCAGGATTTTGGTCATTTTTGTCCAGATTTGTCAAAAATCCTTATTTTTGTCCAATTTTGGAGGTCATTTTCTTATACAAACAAAAAGGACTTTGGCAAAACCTGTCAAAGTTTATTATATACTGATATTTAATTGTATTTGAGTCATGAAAATATCAAATATATGGGTCTTAATTTCAGGGGCCAAATATGACCCTTACCGTACATACTCCTTTTGTACATTTGATCCAAAGAATCAGTGTCATATTATACTCTCTTTGAAAAAATAAATATTTGGGACTGTAGAGTTGTTATTTTTAATAGAAAAAGATAGTGTATGATAGAAAACCATGCTATAAACTATATGACTTAAATTCTTATGCCACATTGTATGAAAATAAAGCAAAGAATTACAATGGCCTAAAATCGACTGTTACAGTTCATGACAGTGCAAGTCAGTAGTGTAAATTCCACAAACGTCTGTCATTATCTGTAACAGTTAATGACAGTTCGTAATAGGCCAAATAAATACTGTCACAATCGAGGACAGTCTATCACAATCATGTCAGTTTTTAATGGTTAAAAAAGCACTGTCACAAGCGGGGACAGTTATTTACAATACAGGTAAAAACTGTCATTGACTGTCATGCGCTGTTACAGTGCTATACAGTTATTTGCAACCAAACATATGTCTATAAACTACTGTTAAAGATTGTCCCAATCCATAACAGTACTTCATTGGCCTTCGGCAGTTGTTAATAGGACGCTTACAATTTATGACAGTAAGAAAAAGACTGTTCCTGGTATGGACAGTACTTTTTTTCTGTTCATAGTGTAAGTATACGGACATAAACATGAAATCACAAGAGACTACTAGCAGTAAACTGACATGCCAGCTCCAGACCCATTACCAACTGACAAATAAAGTTATGTACCCTCAGTATAAAGCTTTTACCAAGATCCCTTCCTGTGAGGAGTTTAGCATAATGATTTCATGCATATACCAGAATACATAACTCGTGTCCATGCAATACAGATTTTAGAAATTTAGAATGCGTTCAGTTAAAATAGAAAGACCCTATCAAAAATCAATGTTAATACCAAAGAAGGCCATACGTAATGACTTGACGACAATGCCGTAATTATAACCCTTATGAATTAGACGATACAAAAGTTTTATAAGTTTGTTAGGCGAGTTTAAGTATTTTTTACTCTTATGTAAAATATTACATTGCAAGAGCCTTTGTTTTGAATGTTGTGATTTTTTTCTGTATTGAGTAGCTGTCTAGTGTTATTGTTTTTCTGTGTATTCGTTTTAGCTATGTCTCTGAAAATTGATGCTCCTTTGTTCCATTGGTAAACTACTGTCGTTGTTTCCGAATGATCAAAGCGAAAGACGGTTACATTAATAATAGTTCCGGGACTATGCAAAGTGATAACATTAGACGACGGAAATCCAAAGACAAGACACACCAACAAAACACATGAACTTCGCAAGAAGAGCACTCAAAACTAATCTACATACAATGAGAACTCGCATACAATAGTGACATCAGTCTTTGGATCGTATACGGCACCCGTCACACTGTCAAAAAATCAATCAAGGATAAAGCCAAGATCGTTAATGTCAAATCCGAGAAGGCATGAATCTATCTAAAAATGTCCATACTTATTTTTCGAAACTATCAGTGACGTCGAAGTGACAGCCATCGAATTTCTGAATGACATAAGTGACACGACTGATCATACCCAGACTCTGCAGTTTCTCGGAAAGCGCATTTGCTCTTTTCACCGAGTCACTATATGAACTACAAACAATCAATTGTGAAATATATACTCCATACGCTTGAGAAGTAAGAATATTATAGGAATAAAAGTATATTTCGTGGAGTTTATCGATGTGTAAACGCGGTCCACTCACTCAGTGGGAGTTCAAACTGTCAGTTGCTTTAGTTTTTTGTGGTTTCTCGTATAGCACATTTGTCATCTTTTAGTTTTGTCTTCGTTGCTATATTTGTGATACCCATTTGTCCTTGTTATTGTCCGACCACTTAATACACTCACATAAGCTTTTCAAACTTTTACCTTGGTACTGTTTTAGGGTTAGAGAAGTAACACGTACCATGGATTTTAATTGGTGTTGTCTAAGGGTTAGAAAATGACAATTACTAATCAGTCATCAATCAGATTTTTCAATACTATATTCTAGCTGGCTGTGTGACGGGTGCCATGCGTGGAGCAGATCATGCTTACCCTTCCGGAGCACCTGATGATACCTCAGTTTTTATAGGGGTTCACACTGCTAGTGCTTTAGTTTTGTGGCGTTTTTGTTCATTTTTGTTTGTTTGTTATGTCTTTGTCATACTGTCTGAAATCGTGTTGCTGTGAATTGCCGTGATTTTGTATTTATGATTTTAGAATTTCCCCTTTCCTCGTTCTTGCTTCGGTATTCGTTTGCCGATGTATCACAAACTGAATAATTTCCGAAGGACTCTATGTAAAGTTCGGGAGTGAAACGCCGCGATAACTCATCTATAAACTCCTCCAAAATTACTTTAATTTCTTATAATTCAAATCCTTAGAACTTAAACAATAATGTCACTAAATTGAACGTCACCATATACTACACTATTTCGGAGAGTATTCACCGGCAAGAAGCGTTTATCGGAGAAATAACTTTTGTTGTTCCTGACTTTGACCAATGAAATTGGGCTTCGCAAAAGCAATTGCTGCTAAGAAATGAAAATTTATAACTTGGAAGTTAAATCATCATATTTGTCATTTAGGACCATCAAATAGCCTAGACTTCAGACGTCCATGTTCATAAATTTTGAATAATTAATTCAGTATGATTCTGACAACTGCATATTAATTTCTATTTTAGTGTAGCTAATGGTTTGTTCAGCGGTTTCAAACTAAAAGATATATTTTCTTTTGATATATCTGTATGTAAACAGCATCTACTTTAGTAATCAAATAAACATTTGTTTCTTACTAAAAACTACTCTATCAGAATGCTTGAAATAGACTCAGAAGCGTTCTTCATGCATTATGACGTACGGACATGGAGTAAGTCACTGGTGTCAACAATGGCGTTTCGACTGCTATTTGTTTTATTATTCTGATGCTGAGAGGCGATTAATCAAAGACAAGTGAAAGTGCCAGACAAAAGGATTCATACACCCTCGGTAAGATTTCTAGCATCTCGGACTCAGCCAGCTTCGCTCCAGTACTCGAAATTTTACCCTTGGCTATCTGCGATTTATTTTTTTTTGTCTTGCGCTATTCCTGGTGTTAAATTCATTTCGCCACCCCCAACCTCCCGATCTGACTTCTGAAGAGACTTTAACCACAACCTCACGACGTTTTGTCTCTTGTGATGTAACTTTGAATGTTCTATTTTATGCTGAAATATGTGCACTGATGAATCCAAATACCAGCACTCGGAAATGGTCTTTTGCCACTGCATTAAGAATTTACTGTTTGGTTCTCGAAACTTATGGATTAAATCGATCTAGCATTTGGTCGTCTCACCTGAATTATCGGACTTGACTTGTTCCTTGCTTCGACCTTTCCATTTGATATTTCTCAGAAGTCAGGTGATGCATGCATTGAAGGAGATCCTTAAACCTGTCGACGCACCTGTTCTCACTACTTAATGAGTCCATAAAAATATGTACGTATTATTTTTTGCAGTTGCATCAATCCTTGGTTGCATGTTAGAACTGCAACATGCATGTTGCATGTTGCAGTTTTGAGATGCATGTCTCACTTACTTTAGAACGGATTATGAGAATTTATGAATCCAACACCGGTGAAAGTGCATGATCGAGAATATTTCTCTGACGAGGCTTGCCAAGTCAGAGAACCGTTGAAATCTTACTAGAGGCTGTCTGAGATTTCTGGATCTTTCACTTTCGCCGTTGTCACATATGTAATTTGATTACAAACAGACGATACTTATCATCTTACATTTCTGGGAGACGCCAATGACGTCAGGGTTATTTTTTATACGTAAGAAAAGTGTTTTAAGGTAGATGGGTACTCCAAAATTTTTTTCCATAGATTTTCTCTATTTTCTCAGGAAAGTTTCCTTATTATATGAGCATTGAAATAAAATGATAAAAAAGGGGGGTCACCGTGCTTGTTTTTAAAATAAATGATATCAAAATAATCAAATATTTCTAATGAATATATAGGGAAAAACAGGTATTTTGTTGTTTTCTTTAAAACTATTCCATAGATTTCTTTGTATTTCACTCATTTGTTAGCCCTTTGAACATACTTTCAGAAAATATAAAGAAAAATGGGGGTCACCGACTTTGTTTTCCATATAATTTGTAAAATGTGAATTTTCATAGTGATATCTTTGTAAAATATTTTTATCAGATTATCTCCCTTTTTCAAAAATCATCTTCCAATTCATTTAATTATCAAGTTACCATATCTTGGCTTATAAGATAAAGACATGTGAAATCAAGTCCATGTAGGTACTTTCCATTTTGTATTATGGATATAATATTGATTGATTCATTACAAATAAAAATATTTGCATATTTAAAAAGCAGATAATACCATAACAGCATAAATAACAAATTCAAAATGGCGGAAGACTACCGATCTACCTTAAGTAATATATTGTAATTTATTTTTTCTACTTTAATAACGGAATCTAAATATACCCATTATTTATTCCTGAATTAAAACTAAACTATTTTTGCCCATGTTTCATTTAGCTTTCTCGTATATCTTTATACAACTCCTTTAATAGTAATTTATCAAGACTATACAAACTCGGTAATTTTTGCAATGTTTGTACTATCGAATTAATAATGAATTTAGTCAATGGTTTTGTCCAAATTAGGAAAGTAATTGACACATTCACCACGACGACGTATGTCACTTGTTACACAATGAATGGCTCCATCAAAACTGTAAACATCTCTGAAAGGTATGCGAATGCATTTTATTCCTGTAAATAAAAACAAAAACAAAAACAAAAAACGAATAATCACTCCGATATCATTAAATATTCTCTATCTACTAGTAATAGATGATACCCAAATAAAACAATATTAACGAAATGTGATATGCAGAAACAAAATTTGCTCTTTTCTCCTAACGCAATAGGTATTTTGCAAATTACCGACTTTCTTTTCGTTCTTTAAAATTGGCAATGGGAAATCAAGACTACGAAACACCGGACAAGTCGTCACATTTCCTAAAGAAACCCTTATAAAATGGCACGTAGCATATGAAATCTTTTGAAACATTAAACAAAACAAATACTAGTAGACACTGAAAGTTTATATAATTTGGATAAAATTCACAAAAATGAGGTTTCAACCCGTACAGATCAAAGTAAAATAATATTTACTTTTTGGTAAGTTGACGGCTAGGACATTATCCATGAGTCAGTCCATATCGCTATCCCTTAAATCTTTATCTCGTGAAAATTCTCTCTATATAAGTAACTACTAGATGAATGTTGCTGAACAAAATATATTCATATATATATTGTATTTTTCTGAATCACTTCTGGTCTTCGCGGGTGCACAAGAACATACCATGATTTTTGTCCTTCGAACTCGATAAATTGCTTATCAAATAAATACTTCATCACGCAATGTTAGCCTCACTACTATAAATCACTTGTAGAAATTGGTATGAAAATATAAAATTACAGTATACATTTCTTCACCGTTTAAATACAGACGGACTATTTTAACTCGCCGAACATTTTTCAAAACAGAATAAATTATTGGCATAAAATTCGGGAGTTTGATCTTTTTCCCGCGAAGCAGGATACTTCTGTCTTTTCGTGAGAACACTTTTGGCGCTTAACTTTTATAAAGTAAAAGGAATTTGTTTTTCCGACCCCTTATATAAAAACTAAGCAATCTGGTAAATGTCGTGTTTTTTTCCAAACAGCAAAACACGAGCCTTGCAGGAAATTACAATTATGCCTTTTTTGCCCTTAGTTCTGACTAAACGTTTTAATACATTTTATATTACCAACGCTTGAATGCACGAAAAGCTTAATCGACTTAAACTTACTTTAGTTCTTTTATTTGACTGAAGAGACATGAGTTGTCGAAATGCGCATATGCAGAAACTAAATTTAACAGTAACTTCGGTACTTTGTTGTTCACCCAATAACCCTCCTAACACATTTCATTTAATGTCCGTTTAAAAGTAAACACCTACAATGGCCGAAAATTACAATCACAAGCCATAATTCACAAGGGACTGCACCAGAATAAAACACACAATAGATTAGAGACAAACATGAATTACGGTAGGAATTCAGGATAGCCGGACTTAGTACCGACAAGAGCAAACACCAGCGGAAGAATTAAACCGGTTTATGAGTATCCAAACCTCCTTTCTCTACCTCGTTTCTCTATAACAAATCATAATTCAGAATACCAATAACTGTTTCAACTATTTGCAGAGGATAAATACTTTAATTATATCAACGATAACAAACAAAAGCTAAAAGTGGGTATTATGGACATTTAAATGATGAAAGTCGCAAGGATGGCCTATATGATACAGTTAAATAAAAGATAACAGGAAACATCTACAATGGCTGGAAATTACAATTACATGCTACAATACACCAGGGAACTGCCAAACAAGCACGAAAGACAAGCATAAATAGAGATAGGAACTCGGAACAGCCGGACATAGTACCAGCACTGAAAGTCAGCATCATAGTTATACCTAAACCTCCCCTTTTCTCTGTCCCTTTCCCTTTAAAATCCAAATACAGGTAGGAGCTAGCTCCATGACCACAATCTTCATTATAACATAATAAACATTTTAACATTGTATTATTTACAAGTACTCTGTTGAAAAAACAATTAGTATATTTACCCAAAGACTCGAAATATCGTATCATATTAATCTCTGTTTCCTCAACAATAGCAACATCTGGACTAACCATCAGAACATTCATACTTAGCCAAAAGCTTGATTGGCATTCGTGTGGCACTTCCTTAATATTTGGTTCCGGAGCATTTTGAATCTTGAGAAAGAAGAAAACAAACATACTGTATGGTTATTTTATTTCACGGGGTATTCATTTTCGCGCTATTCGCGTTTTATATGATGAGCGCGAAAATTTATACCCGCGAATATTTAAATGTAAACCTTATATATAAATGAACCTAATGACTTTAACTGTACATCCGCGAAAATAAATACCCG
>MJUU01041852.1:196125-220459 GCA_002080025.1 Modiolus philippinarum | reverse complement strand
CGTAAAACGCTCTAAAGAGAGAATATTAAAAGCGCAAAGTATTAGCTAACGACCCAACCTTAATACACTATAATGAGATAGGAAGAAAGTCATGCAAGATCCCGATACTTAAAATTTGGCCGATTCCGTTAGTCCCCGAAAGGATTCACCAACCCAGTAGCTAGTACTTCGATGCTGGCGCGAAAACCGATTTTATTTAAAAGCTTACAATATCTAAATTTTATAAAATGTTGTTAAACCTAAGGAGTATCTCCCTCTGCATAAATAGTTCTGTACTTAGCTGATTTTTGGATTTTCTGTTTAGATCCTGTCGTTCATTTGTTTTGTTTCTGCACTGAAGAGAAACAAATTGTCGAAATGTGCATATGCAGAAACTTAATTCATAGTAACTTCGGTATTTTGTTATTCTATTCAATTTTTAGCATTTTAGAGTGATGAAAAATCAACAGAAAGAAATCCTGTATAATTACAACAATGTACATATACATGACAGCAACTTATCTGATTTACCGTAACGGAAACATATTAGTATGCGAAATAGTCAATTAAATTAAACTGATCTGTATTTCTTTTTATATTGTCTTCTTATGATCCTCTGTACTTTTTCTTATTTTATGGTGTTTAGCACTCGGTTTAGCAATCATCAATCAAAGTTTAAATCTGTACGCATTTGCAAATACACATATTTAATACAGAAATTGCGGAATTTATTTTTGTACATTGATACTAGAAACATGCACCCATAACACAACCAGTTTCAAAATATGTATGTTACGACAGTGCCATTGTTTGAATTCCGCAACAACATTTGGGAATTCAGGCTTCGTTTTTTCAACGTTTAGTAATTTCCTGAATTTGAGATCTCATTTGCTATCTTTTTGGGTGTAAACATAGCTTAATTTTTGGCCAAATTAAGTTTCATCTGAGAACGTAAATACTATTTAACACGGAAACAGAAGGAAAATATAAGTATTATTTTATTATTTTATTTTTATAAGTATGGTTCAATTTCTGTTTGTTCAACTGTCATTATAAATAGAAAAGTTCAAAATTTTAGTTAGATTTACATAAATTCTTCTGAGAAACAAAATTGCAAAAAAGCATAGTATCTTTTATAATTACAGTAGAACTTCTTATGTACCCTTTGTTCTAATTTAAACTCATTTCCTCTCTCTTCTAGTGGGTACTCCAACGAAGACTTTTGTAAGCAAAGTTTGATTATTTATTAATTTTGATTGCACAAATACATAATGTTGACATGGTGCATGAAGACGCACGTTAAGTGTTGTATTTAAATTACAACTGCAAAGTTTCAAATAGATTCATGAATGTACGTAGGTGCACGGCAATTTTAACTTTTACTTGTTTTTGCAGTTGTCTTGAATTTTTGTCGTTGTTTATCTTCATTAGTGGCCAAAGCGTCGTAACTCAAAATAATTTGGAACCAATTTTTCGTTAGCTCTTAATAGAACTGGTAAATGAGAAAAAAAAACAATACCGGAAGTGCACAAATTGTAATTTTTCAATTAAGTTAATTAATCCTTAATCTAATTTTGTCAAGATTAAAAGTTAAAATTCTTTTTATGTAAGCAGATAACTATCTTTTTGCACTGCTATATTCGTTGAATGCGAACTTTCATTTTTTTTTGTTGGAGTATCTACTTCTACCTCGAATTACTTTTATCGGCCCCTTAGGTGTCCAAGCCATGAAAGTTCGAAGTGTACGATGGACATTTAAAATAATGTTAACTATAAACCATATGTTAACATAAAGGCCAGCGGCAAAACTAAACATGACTTCCTTAAAAATACAGAAAATGATTTGATGCAAGTGCGTTTTTGATTTTACCTATACATGTGCGTACATTTAATAAAAAATACAGCATGAGTATTATTCAAATACTTCATCTAATTTGGAATAATCTCATATGTATTGTTACATCTGTTAAACTCTTCAAAAGGTTTCAAACGTTACCCAGACTGGATAAAGATAAAAGTTGGTTTTTCGGACATACATTGGAATTCAGAAGATCAATCAACCACGTTCAACTACTACAAAACTACCCTTTGTTTTTTGTGTTTTCTGCAGGACTTGGCAGTCAGCGAATATCGTGTCATAATTCCAAATTAATTGGACGTGTAATAAACAATTCTGATAAAGCAATGGCCTGTTATTCGTTGTCAGAGCAAATTTTTTATAGAGAAAGTATAGGGCTTTGTAGTAGAACCACTGGATTAAAACACAAAACATTACGTAATATTCTGCACAAAAGTTACCGTTCTAATTCCATGCAGTCATATATCGGAGTGTGTCGTAAAATATGCGAAAATTGTATAGAAAATATGGATTTAAACGTCAACCTATCAACCTTTCAAGACATAACATCTATTTTGCTAGAAATGGCATGGAAATTGAAGCACACTATCTGGTTTGGAAAAGTAAATTCTTCTGCCGAACTGAGACTTCGCAATATAATGAATGGATCAAAGCTTTACAGACGTGTGAATACCGAAAGTATATTTGAATATTGCATGCACAGTTTAAGTAATTGCTATTACATGCTCAATCTTAGACAACAGTTAGAAAAACAACATAACGAAATATTACAGAAACGTAGGAATTTGATTTCTAATGGTGGATACTGTAAGGATAATTCTTGTTCTCTTCTAGATAAAATCATTTCATCGGAAATTGAGGAAAACGAGAGTATTTCAGAATTAGATTATACAGCCTTATATATTGCACACTCAGCTTTTACAGACATTTTTACAACTGTTCTGACTTGGATGATTCAGAAGTTGGCTGAGCACCAGAAATGGCAGAACAGGATACTCGGTGAAGTTATTCAATGGAAACAGAGTAATTTGTATCCAAAAAATGATATATCATCTGGAAATTTTCAAGATCTTGATTCATTCATATACGAGTCCTTTAGAACAATCCCTTATTTAAAACTACAACCATTAATAGTAACAGATAGCTTTGACTTCGATGGAGTGCAATTTCCTGTTGGTTCAGTATTTGAGATTGATTTAGATTCTCTTCATAACGATCCAAACCACTGGAAATCTCCAGAAAAATTTATGCCCGAGAGATTTTTATCAAACAGAAATCATGATATCTATCAATTTCTTCCATTTAATGCTGGTCCTAGAATATGCCCTGCTAAAACTATTGCTACCAAAATAATAAAAATGGCTGTTATAACCTACGTGGAGAATCTAGAATTTAGTGTTGCTACAGTCAACAACAATGAACAAGGTGCGAACCCTCCTATCAAAATCATACGCCGAAAGTTATAACATGTATTCATTTATTTCATGCTTGTTTAAATTGATGAATATCAAAAAGTTTTTTTTTATTTTTGAATAAATCACTTTTAGATAACCAGGACTATTTCACTACTTTTTTTGGTTTTCTCACTTACCAGACGCATAAATTAATGATGTCGAAATGTGAATTTTAAAAAATAAACAACCAAGAGAAAGGGCGATTTGCAGTGATCAAAATTGCAGTAACATTGGTTTCAAGTAAAGCATTACCAGACATTAGGATGAAAATTATCTTCTAGTATCGAAATTTATCGGTAATTTATATGAGTTTCCTTTGATCTCACGAAGCAAATATTTTTCAGTATTTGCTACTGCCCGAATACGAAAAAAATATTGGTAAAAAGTATCTTAGGTCACGCCTACTTTGTCAATCAGAATCAATGAAACGAAGAAATATACATCTATACCGGATCGCACAAATTCTTTTACTAATCAATACTAGTCAGTTTCCCAATTGTTGGAAAATAACATTCATTTTCAAAATTGTTCTATTAAAAAGAATTATAGAAGTTTTGTTTTTGATACAAGAAATATTGGCTCCAATAGGGACTCCCCTACAAGGGGCTCGTCCATTATTGTTCGCCAATATTTCTTTTTCAAAAAACAAAGCTTCCATTATTCTATATATATTTTTTTGCGACGTGTATTATCCTGTTGAAATCAAATGCATGATAGGAACAGCGCCTAACCTTCTATAGGCAAATAAATAGAATTTAGTTTCTGCAAATGGTCATTTCAATAACTTATAGGTCTCTTCAGTGCGATCAAAGCAAAAGATAGCAAAGAGTAATCAGCAAATTTTGAAAATTGTGGAGATGTGATACTCGGTGCTTAAAATCACTGCTTGAACTAAATCAATCCATATTTAGTGTTTATAAACAATAAAAGATTACCATCTGTTAAATTAATTGCATGCTACACTACACGTCGGAACACGTTTTTTTTATCAGAAATATGGATTTTTTTTTGTACTTTAATTTGTAGATCTGGTCATTATGTTCATGCATCTAAAAGGAAAGTACTACCTGTTGACTGAATTATTTCAAAATTATTCGCATCATATTAACTTCAAAACCAAAATATATGATAAAAAGAAAGATGATTTTGATTTCACCATTACTAATTTCCCTTTTCTTGACGGCGACATTCCCATTGCTCCATCCTACGGGGTGTATATTTCTCAACTGGTACGATTCGCACGAGTTTGTTCTACTCTTGATGATTTCAATGAACGTAACAGTACTATCACAACCAAACTTTTACAACAAGGTTACAGATTTCATGAGTTGTTGAATACATTTAAGAAGTTTTGTAATAGATATGAACATGTTATATCTAAATATGGCGTTACTCGTAAACAGCTTATTACTATGGGCATTTGTAGTCCTCAATTATACGGAAGTGTTGTCAAAAAATGCCAGAAATTGATTAAAAAATCCAGAATTTAGCTGGGACATAACTTACATTCTTTACGTAATAGGGAATATCGGCAAGATATTCTGCTTGCATCCTTTAAATTAGCTTTGAGACCTAGTGGCCGGAAAATTTTGCACACACTCTGGCCTCTCACTGATACTGCCGGTGTCTACTGAAATTTATGGTGATTCTTGACCAAACCCTTCGGGAAGTTTTGAGTTTGCTTTTCTTCCGTAGTGCGACAGTGTTCTACCAGCAGACTAGGCTCCTTGAGCTAGCCGGCAGTTTAGAGGCGAGCATCCCTTGACCCATCTTTCAAAATTACGTATTGTCTTTCTCTCTCATTTCAAGATTGTGGTCTTGAAGTTAGTTGTCTACCTGTATTGGGATTTATTCGTATGATGTTATACTATAGGGAAACGTGACAGATAAAGGGGAGGTTTGGGTACACATAAACCGGTTTAACCCTACCGATGGCTTTTGCTAGTGCCTGTACCAAGTCCCGAGTTTCTATCGTTGTCTACGTTTGTCTTTTGTCTTATACGTGTTTTTCTGGTGTAGTTTACTTTCAAATTGTTGCATGTAATTATAATTTTAAGCCATTGTAGGTGTTTCCTGTTATCCATTTTTTAACATTCTACCTAGGAGGTGATACATCCATCTGCTTATAGATCATTCAAAGTAAAGAAAAAGATGGTTCAACATGGAAATACAATGGTTTGATTGCCCTTGGATAAATATTTCGCATAATCAACCATATAATTTTTTAGAAGGGAACATAATTCTATCGAAGACATTACTTTCTATTGCATCACCATTAGAATTGTGTTTTTGCCTTGTTTTATCTTGGGTCAGTGTGAGCTATTTCTTTTACTTTGCGTGCGTTATCCGTCTGTTAACTTTTCAAATTTTTATAAACTCCTCTGAAACCACTGAAAGGTATTCAACCAAACTTTACAGGAAAGATGAATGGAAGGTCCTTTACAACGATTACTCATTTCGTTCCAATTCAGTAAAAAAACATGGCCACCAGCGCTGAACTTATATTTAACATTGGACCGTATGGGAAAACATCATTTTCATCAACTCCTCTGAGGCTACTGAGGCAAATAAAACCAAACTTCAAAGAAATGATGTATGAAAGGTCCTTCACAAAGTTTGTTCATTTGCTCTTTTGAACAATGAACGGAAGCTTGATAGAAGACATCTTTAGAAAGGTCGACAATCAATGAATACAATCCGGAAGACATTCTATTAAAAGTAAAAACAAGAACTTCCTGGTTCTTCCTGAAAGGAAAATGCCAACTTGCAGTGGTTTATATATGCTCATAAGACTACCAAGTACGACTTTTATAGAGTAACTTGCTGTTCCAACAGGTCATTTCCAGTTAATATAGTGGCCGATAGGAAATAAATGTCCACTTCCAGTCGCGCGTGTGCGATCCTCCATCTTTCAGCTTTTCCGATAAACGTAACCTATAATTGCTTAAAATAGGGCTACATCCGGTTACACTCATGTGACTTCCAGACTGTTCCGGTCACGGTACCTTGACAACCGGAATATGCTCGGCCATTTCCGCCTAACGTCGGTAATAAACCCCGGAGGTAAGTGGTATGAATATGGTATAAAATTTGATTATTTGTGATACGGTCACTTGATTTCTCATGGCAACTAGTTTACATCTGCAGTTTAAAATATTCACACAAGAACACGATAGTGTTTTTTTAAGTAGCAAAATATCAATTAGCAGAAATGATTTGTTTTGAATTATTGAATAAATATGTTTCTGAAATTCATGCTTTATTTAAATATCGAATAGTTCCTTGAAAAAGTTGAACATGAAATATGGAAGAGGCACTGGAATATGCAACGAGAAATTTGCTAATAAAATTTCATTTAAAACCAAAACAAATTGAGGCGCTATATACACTTTACAATGGGAATGACTGTATAAACATCTTGCCTACATGCTTTGGTAAAAGTCTGTTATATCAGCTTTTACCATGGCTTTTACAGAAAGAGTTTGTTAGGCCCAGGATGGAGATAGTTGTTACACCGCTATCATCCATCATGCAAGATCAAGTTATGAGCCTTACAAAGAAAGGAATCAGGGCAGTATACTTGAATGTAGATGGGGAGAAAGGTCACACATTTAAGTTAAAAGAAGGCGAAGATAGAATATCAGACTCAGAGGCTAGTTTTACCATTTGAAGTCGGAGGGGCTTTTGGATTCCCACGACCCATTTCCAGTTTCCAATTATTACCTTCCCTTGCTGTATAACTGCGACTTTCTGACTACATAAAGCTAAGGCATTTACCCAATTAACTTTTTTTTTGTTCCAATTTACAGTCTCCCTTAACGACTCCTTAAAATAATCATTCATAAGCATGTTCAAATTTTGCAAAATCAATGAAAAATATAAATTTCCCATTACAATTAATGGAAGGGTATAGCCTCACTTTTTCAGCGAGTGGAGATAACTATCGGGAACTGGAAATATAAGAAATTATGCGAGATTTTTATCGAAACAGAAAACAATACTCTCATGATACTTTATTCACAGATCTGTTTAACACCAATCACATTTTCTATGTTCCTTTCCAAAGTCTAGAGTCAGGATCATTACAATAGATACTAAATCTTCTCGAGTGTACTCATTTCTTGTCCAAATTGTACACTGACTGTATATCAGTTGATTTATCGCCATGAAATGAAATATGAGCTGACAATGGTAAAATTTATAACTTATCAAAAGTCATGTTAGAGGGAATGTTTGATTAACAAGCTTTTTTTTTATAAGGGGTGGTTTTGTAGGGTCAAGAAATGACTGAGAATACTATGTTGTCAGCTAATTAGACACACTTAAAGTTTGACTAGGTGTACACTCTTTACAACATAGTAAATATCAAAGCTTTTTTCTCTGAAACTTCAACGTGTTACCTTTTTAAGAAATGCAGTTTGATAGAAAAATGTTTCAGTTTTGCTATCATTAAGCAAATGAAAAAAAAGTATGTCGCTCCCTAATTTTTAGATTTGGAAAAATGTAGGGTTTAAGCAATTTAAACTAACAATATTTAGAATGACTCAATGAGGGACAAGCATGAAATTTGTACGTATATGGACTTTTGAGTGTTTTTGATTGAAAATGACATTGAAGGTGTCTTATATTAGCCTCCTAAGTCAAATTGGGTTCTGAGGCCAAATTTCCACATAAAAAATAATTCAACTTTAAGGTCTGCAAAGGTATGCTACATATCTGATTTTTCAATGAAAACCTAATTTTCCATAAAATAAAATTCCACCAACAGAATAACATAGATGAGGCTTATTAGCAGTAAGGGATTATTTTGAAGTGTGCAGAATGGGATTGAGGTAATTTCAAATATGCCGAAAAAATATTACAGTCATTCCTTATGATTTAATTCAAACGTCAACGTTTCATGCAAAAGTCGGAGAAAAAACATTGTGTCCCATTAACATAACAAAATTTAGTATACGGCCTAATAAACTAAATTCTTTCAACCAATCAGAAAAGGCGTTATATCAAATATTAAATTATATGAAAATAAATAAAAAATTGATGAACTACAAATGTAGGATAGTTTTGAATATTTATATACATCTGGCATGAATTCATTAAATTCTTCAGTGAACTTTATGTTTTCTGAGTGAGATAATGTTGTAAAAAATCTTACATTTTACAGTATTGAAAGATGTAGAGTATGGTCTCTCAAACTTTTATCATAATTATATACATGTATCTCTTTAGTATATTTTTTTTTACCCCGCCACACGAAGTGCCGTGGTATTATGTGATACCCTCAGTCGTGTGTCCGTCCGTCTGTCCGTCCTCCGAAGGTTTCCGACTGATAAGTTGTGAACACAATTACACAGGGTCTTCAAATTTGGTATGTAAGTTGTTTACCACAAAACTCAGGTCAAGACCGATTTTGGGTGTAGAGGTCCAAGGGGTTCTGGAGTTTTGCCCTTGAAACTTTGCGAATTTTAGGGTTTCCAACTGATAACTTGTGAATGAAATAACATACTGTCATCAAACTTGATATGTGAATTGTTTACCACATAACACAGGCCATGAATAATTTTAGGTTCATTGATACACATAGTTCTGGAGTTATGCCCCTTTTTACTTAGAAATTTAGTGAAACGGGGTATCATGTAATGCACCATTACTATTTTATTAGTGAATGAAAATTCTGTGAGAGGTTCTTCATAGCTTCATTTGAGACTAACGTGTACATTGTTGTACAGTGTTTATTGAACCTTTACCCATGTTATATTAATGCATGAAGATAATGCTCTAGTAAATGTTAAACCACATATGGGAGCAACAAGCAGTTTGTATAAAAATTGAAAACGTATTCTTAACAATATTGTCTGTGATAGTAAATTTCAAGTTTCAATAAACCCTTTCCAACCAATGTTTTGACAAACGATTTACAAAAAACTAGCAAAAGAAATCATCATTGTAGATCAGATAAAGTTTGTAATGGAGAACCAGTGTAAAATTTTGTATTTTTGAAAATATTATGTTGATGCATGTTATGTTTTAAACACTTCAGATGTGAATGTCAAGATTAATATCACATGGACACGTACCCTGCCACTGAAATTATTTAAATATGAAAGCTGAAACCATTAAAATGAAATCAATTGCTTTTTCAGTTGGTTGGCACAGATTTGAAAACCATCATACAAAGAGAATTCGAAATTTTATACTGTCACCCTGAGGCACTATTCAATCCTGCAATAAACAAAATTCTCAGGTCTCAACTTTACCAAGAATTGGTGTGTTGCATTGCCATTGACGAAGTACATATGATAGAAGAATGGTAATTAATTTTAGCTCACCTGGCCAATTACTTGGCGTCCGTCGTCGTCGTCTTCCGTAAACTTTTCACATTTTGGCTATCTCCTCTGAAACCACTGGACGAATTTTAACCAAACTTTACAGGAATGATGTATTGAAGGTCTTTGTCTTGGATTGCCGAAATTTTTCCAATCTGCCAAAAAACATGGCCGCCAGCGCAGAACATAGTTTAACATGGGACCCTTTGGGAATAGTATATATTTGCTATCTCCTCTAAAGCTATTGAAGCAAATTGAACCAAACTTTTCAGGAATTATGTATGGAAGATCCTTAACTTAGATTGCCTGAATTTTCCCGATTCCCTTAAAAAAAATGGCTGCCAGCACAGCACATAGTCTAACCTAGGACCCTATGGGAAAAGCATATATTTGCTATCTCCTCTGAAGCTACTGAAGTAAATTCAACCAATCTATACAGTAAGGATGTATGGAAGGTACTTTACAAAAATTGCTCATTTCATTTGGATCCGACAAAAAAATGGCCTGCAGTGCAGAACATAGTTTAACATTGGAGCCAGGAATGAGATAACCATCCGTAAGACCATCACATCTGAAATTTATAAAGCAAATTTAACTAAATGTATAGAATGTCCTTTGCAAAAGTTATTCATTTCAATAGGATCAGGCAAAACACGTGGGTGCTAATGAAGAACATAGCTAAACATTTGACCCCATTGGTAAGAAAACATCATTTTTAGTCAAGCATGGCGTAGAAGCATTTTGCCAGTTGAGCAGTACAGGCTCAGTCTCTGAGCTTCTAGTATTATTTTATACTTTCAATGTTCAGGTTGAATTAGAATACATGTATTGTGATGTAGAAATACAAGAGTTGTATAAATGGATTTCCTTTTACTTACTTTGTTGTTGTGTGCATTTGTTTCATTTAATGCATTATTTTATTCATAGTCTACACAATCTTGTCCATTATAGTTTAGTCTTGCAGAAATTATCAAGGGTTAAATGGAGCTATCTTTTTTTTTGGGAAAGATATCAGGTTCGAGCCCTAAGAACCCTTACTGACATATGAAGCAGTAATATGGATTCTACTAAAAAAAAAAAAGAAAAAATGTGAACAGTAAAGCTAAGAGCTAAGGGAAGATACATATTATGCTCAAGGTTATATTTTTGTCTGATGAATTTAGACTCAGTTACCACTAATAATTCCACATGACACATACATCTTAACATCAAGTCATCAAGCATTCATAGTATGAGGTTAAAGTGTTAAATGTTTTGTTAGAAATGAAAAATATTTTGTTTATTTGTGCATGTTAAAAAATGGATAACAGGAAACACGTAGAATGGCTGAAAATTATAATTACATGCAACAATTTGCAAGGGAACTACACAAGAAAAATACGTATAAGACAAAAGACAAACGCAGACAACGATAGGAACTCGGGACAGCCGGACTTGGTACCGGCACTAGCAAAAGCCAGCGGTAGGGTTAAACCGGTTTATGGGTACCCAAACCTCCCGTTTCCCTATAGTATAAAAACATACGAATAGAACCCAATACAGGTAGACTAGTAACTCCATGACCACAATCTGGAAACGAGAGAAAAAGACAATACGTAATTTTGAAAGATAGGTCAAGGGGTGCTCGCCGCTAAACTGCCGGCTAGTTCAAGGAGCCTAGTCTGCTGGTAGGACACTGTCGCATTACGGAAGAAAAATCAAACTCAAAACTTCCCGAAGGGTTTGGTCAAGAATCATCATGAATTTCAGTAGACATCGACAGTATCAGTGAGAGGCCAGTATGTGTGCAACGTTAATGTATGTATATTTTGTTTAATATGGTTGACCCTACTCTATTCTCTACCAAGAGACTTGAGTCTAGCAGTATACCAGCTATGATTTAATGGTATAGAGAGACAAAAATTGCAACAAAAAGGACAATTTGGTGTGATTTGGAAACTAAAATTATCCTGTTTCAAATTCTTATGATAAAAAATTTGTGGACATTTAGGTAACAAAAAAACTTTAATCCTTCCATGTATATAGGTTATGTGTTTTTTCTTTTGGGGAAAAATGCAAATGATTCCATTCAGAAAACATTAAATTAAAAAAAGAAAATTCACATGAACCCCCCCCCCCCCCAATTTCAGTTTTATTTGTTCTCTAAATGCAGTTGAATTACTTGATTATTTCATTCCTTCAGAGGAAAATGATGAATGATAGTTCGAACTTAAACTGTACTGTCCAACGTTTCGACCTATCAGTGAAATATATCTGCACCGTTGGTAGCCTTTTGATCACTTCCATTGAATATATATTACTTGAGACAACAATCATGCCGCTGTAACAGTAAAATATGCATATAATTGCAGGGGAGAAGAATTCCGACCAAAATTTCGGATGCTAGGAGAACTGACTTGCCTTTTTCCAAATGCAGCCCACCTTGCAGTTACTGCAACAGCGACATCAGCGTCAATTACAACCCTTAGTAAAACTCTGCAGTACATTGATCCAGTCTTTATTAAGGTCAATCCTGACAGACCAAACATTTTTATAGAAGTGAAGGCTCGATTGCCAAATTTGAAAAAAAATATGACAAATATGATGATATTAAACCTATTGCACTGAGCTGAAAACAAAGTTATCATCTTTTCCTGTGATAGTATTGTATGTAGAAGCACTAGGCTATTTTTACCAGTACATTCATTATGATCTGGGGAGTGCTCAGTATTTAGAGAAGAAATTCCAGAAAAAATAGAATCTTTGGCCAGTTTGACAAATATTATTCTCTTGGCATGAAGCATCACATAATTTCAGAATTAAAGAAAGATATTCGTAAAATTCGCTTGGTGTTGGGTACAGTGGCTTTAGAAATAGGATTAGATGCACCAAGTATTGATAGGGTAATCCATTGTAGACCACCAACATCTTAAGAAAAATATCTGCAAGAAATTGGAAGGGCTGGGAGAGAGGGACAAAAGTCTATTGCTTTAATGTACTATAACAATAATGATTTTGCAAAAAATCATAAAGACATATCCGAGGAAATGGTAACATTCTGTAGGGATAAAGAATGCTGTCTACGTTTGAGACTCCTAAGACACTTTGGATTAAGTAAGGCCGTGTCTGTTTTTTTCTTTCATCTAAAAACCTACCAGCCAGCAAGGAAAAAACACACAGAAAAAAGAAAAACCACAATATTTTGTGCACATATATATTTTAAGATTTTTTTATACAAAGTATGAGCACTATGTACCTAAATATAAATATTTAATCATCTTTAAAGGCTTGAATACATCAAAATACTCAAGATAAAAGCTGTTCTAAACCTGGATTTGATAAAATGACTCACTTCCATTTCTTAGACATAATAGGATGAATAGATGCTACTTGCTTTTGGTACCAAATATGTGCATATAAAAACAAATATATCAAAGACTGCATCAAGAACCTAAGGGGTAGCCTTTGGTTCATGCTTTAGTTCTTTTGTAAGGTTGTGTTTTAGACTTACTCCTCAAGACAAAATAAAATAAAATGGATATTGAGACAATGAAGCATGTGGCATATATATAGCCTGCTGTATTTTGTGGGAACAAGATTTCACAAGATAGTATGTATTCTCTGTGTAACAAATCACTATGACATTGCTATAATGAGCTTATTATGAACACATCACGTATGGAGTGGCAGGGTACAACTCATACTGAATAACTAAATACCGAAGTTACTGTGAATTTATTTTCTGCATATGCGCAATTCGACAACTTATGTCTCTTTAGTGCAGATAAAATCTGAACATTTGGAAGACCATAATATCAAATATGTTAAAAAACTGACAGAAATGTCAATTCATTATATACTAAATCAAAAAAAAATCTGCTTTGAAAATTTCCATTTATACTACAATGAAACTAGAGGATGAAATGCCCCGCGCATGGTACAGATTTAAAAGTGGTTTCTCAGTAGTGATGTTTGTGTCTGTAAGACACATGTGATGCCCCACAAACTATATTGTACTCCCTTTCGTTAGAGAGTGGGGTATACTGCATTCACCTTGTCTATCCGTCCGTTCACCCAAAAATATATTTCTGTCAAAATTTTCTTAGCTTTTAGTGGAGGGATTGATTTGAAAATTGGTATGCAGCCTCTGTGTGGTGTGGTTTAAGGCACGTCCTATTTTGAGTTCTTTCCAATGTGTACTTCCTGTTTAACGAAATGTGGACTTAGTTACGAAATGTAGTGAAACATGAATTTTTCATCGCAGTTTTCTCAGCTACTATAAGAGGGATTGATTTCAAATTTGGTATGCAGCCTCAAAATGAATAGTTGTAAGGAACTCCTATTTTGAGTCTTGTCCGATGTGCACTTCCTGTTTAACGAAACGTGGACTTAGTTCAAAATGTAGTGAAACATGAATTTTTCGACGCAGTTTTCTCAGCTGCTAAAAGAGGGATTGGTTTCAAATTTGGTATGCAGCCTCAATATGAATAGTTGTAAGGAACATCTTATTTTTAGTCGTGCCCGATGTGCACTTCCTGTTTAATGAAATGTGGACTTAGTTACGAAATGTAGCGAAACATGAATTTTTAGTCACAGTTTTCTCAACTTCTATAAAAAGGATTGATTTAGAAATGTGTATGCAGCCTCAATATGATGGGTTGTGAGGAACGTCCTATTTTGAATCAAGTCAGATGTGTACTTCCTGTTTAATGAAATGTTGACTTAGTTACTGAATGTAGTGAAACATGAATTTTTCGTCGCAGTTTTCTCAGCTTCTATAATAGAGATTGATTTCAAAATTGGTATGCAGCCTCTACATGATTAGTTGCAAGGAACGTCTTATTTTGAGTGCTGTTGGATTGTACTTCTTGTTTTATGAAATGTGGACTAAGTTACAAAATATAGCGAGTTGCAGTTTTCTCGCAGTTGATTTCAAAATTGGTATTCGGCCTCTATATGATTAGTTGCATAGTCACTTCATTCTATGAAAAAGAAAGGAAATGGGGTAAATGTCAAAATGTCTGTTTAAGAGGATTATGTCAATGTGTCCATACTTGTATTGTGTCTAATCTGTATTGTGTCCACAATCATTTAAATTTGCACTTGCCATATCGATTCAGGGTTCAGTGAGTGCGGGTATTACTGGTTGCCATTTTTTCATATGTAAAAATACTCCAAAATCAAAATAAATACTAAAAGGCACATCTTTAATATATCTACAAATCATCTGTAAAATTAAAACTTACTACCATAAAAACTGTAGGAGATCTCGGCCGGACAAAGTGTGTACCCTATATGGGAAAATAGCAAAAAAGACTAAGTTCAACAATGTATATTTTCCGGAAAAATGGGCCAATATCAAAATCAATACCAAAAGGCACATCTACAATATATGCCCAAATGAACTGCTAAATAAAAACTTCCTACCATAAACACTGTAGGAGAAACAGCCCGGACAAACTATGTACCCTGCTGCGGACGGACAAACGGACGGACAGACAGACGGACAAGGGTAAAACAATATGCCCCCTGACTTATGGTCGCGAGGGCATAAAAAACAGGTTTTAGTAAGCAGGAAGTGGATGAAGGACATTACTCCAGCATTAGAATCGGAGGTGTTGTACAAAGCGCCATAGTAAGTTTCAAACTACAAATTTAATCGCTAGGAGCAGAACAGGAAGAAACATGCTGTGTTCAAGAGAAGGACGCAAAGAAAGATAGACAGACAAGAGTTTAACTGTTTTACCCCTTACATGTACCTTCGAAAGCCAGCTATAATAATTAAATCTGGCAACTATTGACAAAATTTTACAAGTTTATGTATATATGAAAAATTATATATAGTGTCCGCCATGAAATACTATCCATCCTCATTATTGGATGGAATAAATCACTATAGTGATTATTTTTGTCTCTAGTGTTTGCTTTCAACACAAATTTACCACACCAGGACACTATTTCACATGACACTCTTTTTGACTTACATTCATTCATCAGAATTAGCACCAAATATCTTGGATACATAAGGGGTACTTTGCTATTCATTAAAACATCAAAATCCTTTTTGATGTGAAGACTGGTCACTTTTTCATTGATTCTCATTGGAAACAACAGATAAAAAATCAACACTGTCAATGGCCTTCCAACCTAATGATACTTCGATTTTCTTACCACATTTGGTTGGAGTCAAGAGACATTTATAAAATAGAGTTTAACTGATATTGTCATTACATGTTTATACATTATGTTAAAGTTCTCCTTTACACAGACTTATTGCCAGAGCAAGTGCCGGTAATTTAATGGACAAAAAAAGGGGAAAGGGTCTGGTATTACATTTTTATCCCTTGACAGTTGACACAGAGACATACACTATTTCCAGTGATACTTTCAATAATTTATGCACCTTTTGTGCTCAAAAATTATAAGTTTTCCGCCAAACATGTTTTCTTTTTTTCGGGTGAATATTGTGTAGGGGAAAGAAACTATTTGCGGCAAAGTGTTATGTCCGGTATATCAAAATTTCAAATTTTTTGACGAAACGAAAAAAAAACTTTTTGTGTTTGTTTTAGCCACAAAAAAAGTGCAAAAACCTACCCACACGCGGTCGCAAAACAGAGAAAAACACAACTTTGGCCTAATGCAGAGTTCAAAGGGCCACCAAACCAGTGTTGCAGTAATTGTTGCTAAAGAAATTGACTTTACTCTCTTCGTGAAGTTGAGCAATTAGATACTTTATAACATTGAAATGTTAATACTTTTAATATTAGGAAAAGAATAGAGAAAGGCTTTCAAGTAATTTATACAGTGAAAGCTACTAATAAATCCTTTCAATTGTTCATCATTTTTATTAAATCGGTCACCAGCAGGCCTTATCGCAGGACTCTACTTTGTCCATCAAAGAGCATTTAATGAAGAACCCTCCTCTCCCCCAAAAAATTATACATTTATAAGAAAAAAAAAGAAAAAATCTAAATGGCACCAGGGTGCAAAAGCCGAGTTGCAACTTCAAATATTATGTGACCAAGTTAATGTGAAAACCCGAATACATTTGTGTATTTCTAAAATTGTCTATTTATTTTCTTTCCTACCTAATATCCAAAATTCTAAGAATTCAAGAAGGTCTATTTTCTAGTTTCATGTCTCGACATTTCCATATATAAATCTGTTTTCAGTCACTGTCACCTTCACTGACCTTGACCTTTGATCTACTTCCTCCAAAATCAATAGGGCCCTCCCCTCCTGGTATCCAACAACATATCCAAGTTTCATTTCAATTGGATGTAGACTTTTTGAGTTATCATCCAGAAACCAAATTTTTCTGAAATTTTCAGTCTATTTTTGGTAACTGGGACCTTGACCTTTGACCTACTTTCTCCAAAATCATAAGGGTTCCTCCCTTCCTGGTATCCAACAACATATCATTTCAATTAGATGTAAACTTTTGAGTTATCATCCGGAAACCTAATTTTCCTGAAATTTTTAGTCTATTTCCGGTCACCGTGACCTTGACCTTTGACTTACTTCCTCCAAAATCAATACAATTCCTCCCCTCCTAGTACCCAACAATTTATCCAAGTTTCATTTCAATAGGATGTAAACTTTTTGAGTTATTATCTGGAAACCAAATTTTTGCTCAAATTTTCGGTCTATTTTTGGTCACCGTGACCTTGAACCTTTGACCTTCTCCAAAATCATTAGGGTTCATCCCCTCCTAGTACCCAACAATATATCCGAGTTTCATTTCAATAGGATGTAAACTTTTTGAGTTATCATCCGGAAACCAAATTTTTCTCAAATTTTCAGTCTATTTTCGGTCACCGTGACCTTGACCTTTGACCTACTTTCTCCAAAATCAATAGGGTTTCTTCCCTTCTAGTACATAACAACATATCCAAGTTTCATTTCAATGGAATGTAAACTTCTTGAGTTATCATCCGGAAACCAAATTTTTCTCAAATTTTCAGTCTATTTTCGGTCACCGTGACCTTTTACCTTTGACCTACTTTCTCCAAAATCAATAGGGTTCCTCCCCTCCTGGTACCCAACAATATATCAAAGTCTCATTTCAATTGGATGTAAACTTTTTGAGTTATCATCCGGAAACCAATGTTTGACGCCCGCCTGCCCGCACGCACGCCCTCCCGCCCGCCCGCAACACCAAACCAATAGCCGAGTTCAACTTCGTTGCTACTCGGCTAATTAGATATTGTGTTTAACTTACCCACTCACTGAAAACCAAACTTGCTAAAAATGTTTGGAATACAAGAAAAACTTGGGTTCCTTGTCAGTTGTTTTCGGGTTTTAAACAAGCAGACAGAAACTGCGAGTACACTTTCAAGGTCGATACTTCTTGTTTTATCCTGTTTTAATTGTTATAATTGTATTTGTTTTCTGTATTGATCTGAAGTGTTAAATCCATTTCCAATGATTTCTATAGTATGTTTCATTGTTGAGGGGAGGGTTGAGCGCTCACTAATCAGTTTAACCCTGCCACATACTTTAAGTGCCTGTCCCAAGCGAGGAACCTGTAGTTAAGTATTTGTCGTTGTTTGCTTGTTTATTGTTATTAGTTTTTTTGTTGTTTCAGTAGACTAGGTTGACTGTTGTGTGTCATGAATATTGCCGCATTCTGCATTTTTCGGGCCTTTTACAGCTTGCTTTACGGTATGGATCCCGATACATTTTTGAAGGCCATAATGCGACCTTTAGATTTATAATTTGTCTGTTTTAGTGGATGGCTGTCTCATAAACAATCATACCACATCTTTGTTTTCAAATTGATAACAAATTAGTCTTTTGATATTTTTTTTTAAATAAGGCAATTTTATGTATCTTTCTTGTGAATTGATAAACAAAGTAATCCACAGAAATATGTATTTGTTTTGTTTGCCAAACCACCTTTCAGAATTTTTCCAAACATTCACTGATTTAACTGGTTAAGATAGGTTAAGGATTCGCTAAACACACAGGGACTAAGGTACCTACTACTTTATGCACAGTAATTAAGAAATGTTTTGGACTTACAAATGTAGTAAAAAAAGGGGGGTCAGCAAGGTACAGTGTTTAATTTGCTGCAAGAATCAACCAATTCATTGTATGCATCTATTTATGATGAGTGTTTAATTTGCTGCATAATTCAACCAATTCATTGTATGCGTCTATTTATGATTTGGTGGAAAAAGAACCTTAAAACAGTCATTTGTAAAAAAAAAAAAAAACATGGCTGAAGGCTGCATGGTGTTCTGTAGAAATTTAATTATTTGTTCTTTATCATTTGATTGATGTCTCTCATTAGCAATCCTAGTAGAACTCGATTTTTCAAATGATTGAAGACATAAAAAGTTTGCTACAAAAATATTGTATTTAACTCAAATTTATCCACATTAAGTTAGCATTCATAACTGCTACAGTTGAGTAGTATTCGAGTATCATATGGATGTGAATTTAAATAATATATAAATGATACATCCAAGAGATTTTTTCTTATTTTGAAATCAATGTGCATTTGGAAAAAGAAACAGCATTTAACTTCAATTTACATGGTAACAAATAACCACTATAAGACCAGAGGTTTTTAATTTTTCATTTCTCGATCTAGTCCTTATTTTTTTCGTTTTGAGAATAAAAATAAATACTTAACAAGAGGCTCACAAGAGCCTGTATCGCTCACCTGGGCAATGGCTAACACAATAAGTCAAAATAATCACAACGTTTAAGGGTCTCATTTTCAAATTTTGGTTATTGACTGTTTAAGGGTCACATTTTGAAATTTGCTGATGTTATATGATCCGAAATTAAACTATGTTCCCCATTGGCAGCTATTTTTAATGGGACGTAGACTGACTGTCACCTTTCTTGAAGAAGACCATGTAAGGATCATTGTGCCTCACTTTGGTTCCAATTGGCATAGTATTTTCAGAGGAGATCTTTGAATGATTTCCCATGGGTCCAAGGTTAAACAATGTTTCCCGCTGACTGCCATCTTGGATGCTATGCTGACATGCCAGACACATTTTATGAAGGGGACCAAGTTAGGACCATTGTGACTAAGTATGATTCCAATTGGCCATGTAATTTCAGAGGAGAAGATCTTTGAATATGTTCTGGCGGCCCCCATGTGGACTTGCTGAACACATTTTTTAAAGGGGCCACCTAACGGCCATTGTGACTACGTTTGGTTCCAATTGGCCCAGTATTTTCAGAGAAGATTTTTGCAATATTGTCCAATTTTCGACAAAGTTTTCCGCTGGCGGCCATCTTGGATGACGTGCAGACTTGCTGGACAAAATTTTTAAAGGGGACCACCTAAGGACTATTGTGACCAAGTTTGGTTCCAATTGGTGCAATGGTTTCAGAGAAGTAGATCTTTTAATGCTTTCCCATAGGATCCAATGTTAAACCGCATTTCCTGCTGATATCCATCTTGGATATGACACGGAAAAGCTGACAGAGATGGGTTCGATTACTTTCATCAAATTACATTAAATTACAATTACTTTCCAAAATGTATGACTAAATTAAATTAATGATTACAGCTTTTTTAGCATGATTGAATTAAATAAATGATTACATTGAAGAGTAATCATGATAACATCTGATTACAGTGAATTCTTAAATAACTATCGTTAAAACTTGCAATATTTTTCTCAGCGTGTTTGATATGATTTATGCACAATTATTTCATACCCCTTTATTTTCAATGGTTTTTTTACATGTACATTTGTATACTTACATGACTAAATTATTTTTAACACACAGAATTTCAACCTTCACAATTTAGATTTATAACATATATACATATATAAATAAAGTTTGGTATCAGATTTTGTTTTTTTTTTATGAACCATTGCATTTAATCATCATAAGCCTTTGAAATGTTTTGAAGTTTAGGCGGCACCTGTCTGGCCTGAACATCCCCCCCATACTGAAAAGTCTTTCCACTGCAGGAGATGATGCCTGAATCGAAAAATATTCCACAGCGAGATTTGACAGTTGAGGATATACATTTTGTTTTGATTTCCAAAATTGTAGAGGTTCACAGTCCATATCTTCAAGGGGTTCAGTTATATAATCTGCTACCTGACAACCGACTGAAGAATCATGACGTATTCGTGATTTAGCAGGAGAGTCAAGAAAGGAAAATAAATCAGTTTTAGCTTTTCTTGGGGGAGAGACTGTCTCATCTTTCTCTAGATCTTCACTTTTTATCAAATTCATAAATTTGTCCTTCAGTAAATTTTCCTGAAAACTTCGATCCCCTTCACACCATTGTAATTTAAATCTAGGATCCAATGCTGTAGCAACAATTAATGCCTTATTTTCTCCATATTTGGAGAGTCGTTTTGTGATGGACTCCTTTAATGTTTGCACCATTTTATTATTATACATAGAAACCAAGCCATTCAATTTCTTGTCAAGGCCAACAGTGACAAAATGTAACATGTTTTTGTTGTTGTATGAGGTTTGATGCCTCTTCAAAAGGAGTTAGGATTTCACATAACTCTTTTAACGGCTTTTTCTCAGATGCAGTTAAATGCACAGAATAATTTACTTTCTGTAGTTTGCTATCTGGTATATTCAAAATTGATCTGATCATTATCAGCTGAGAATTCAATCTTGTTAAATTTTGTGCCTGAACACGTTTTTCATCTTCTAGAATTTCACTAGCATTGATGGACTTTCTTATATGATTTATTATTTGTGATGCCTTTGAAACAACATTCTTTAATTGTTGATTTGCCTGATTTATGCCATCTCTAACAATAAGCTGCAGAGTATGTGCATAGCATGGTAAATGAAAACACAAGTGTTCAAAATGTTCTTGAGTATCAGACCTGTCGGTTGTGTCATCAGTGTCATCGTCATCACTGCTATTATCAGTGTGAACTATCTCCTTTGAGTAACCTGGTAATGTCATTTCAAAAGTTTTAAGCATATTCGATGCATTATCAGTAACAACACATGAAACTTTGTTTGCTAAATTGAAGCATGCAAGAATTTCTTCATAATAATGGCCGATGTTTTCATTGTATGTTTTCCACTGAATTTATTACAAGCAATCATGACTGACTTTAATTCCCAGTCAATGATAAAATGTCCAGTAATACCTAAAACTGCTGACATCTGTCTGATTGACCATAAGTCCAATGTTAAACAAACATTTTGGGCCTTTTCCAACTGCTGTTTAAGGTTATCTTCAATTTTATTAGCTTTGTCCACAATAAGTTTACTTGCAAGATGTTTACGAGATGGAACTTGAAACCTAGGATCCAGTGTTTTTCACAAAGTTTTTTGAATTTAGGACTCTCAACAGTCGACAATGGAAGAAGATTTCCAGCAATAAATTCCACGGTTGCGTCATTTAAATCTTTTTGGCGATTATCACTTTTGGCATATTTTGATTTTGGTTGTATAAATGTCACTAAAGAGGCCTGATTTTCATCTTTCTGATATCTTGTTTTAATATGTATATCAGGGTGAACACTCTGAAAAAAACAAAAACAAACCAAAATGAATTTATCTGACAGGGAATTCAGAACCAAATCAAAACTATTAGTTCATGTATGTTATGAGAAATATTGTCATTTTATTCTGGGAAATTACAATATAACTTTGTATACGTATATTTTTGGTACAAACCTATTTTTACACGATTTTATATGATTTATTTTTATGAGTAACTTGTGATTTTCCTTCACTAGCATTGACAAAATACCCCTTCTATTACACATGTATATAATTACATGTTGCATTTAATCTTACAAAATTAAATGTTATACATGTACATGTATAATCATGCCCTTAGGGACAAAAATATAGATGTCAAAAGACAAACCTTTATTGCTTTTTTACCTGTCAGCTCGAAGGTGACATTAACACTGATTAAACAAAGGATTGAAATATTGATTCTAAAATAAACAACACTTAATTGTGATTATAATTCGGACTTAGATTTTCACAAATTAATCTATTCTCCATATGAGCATTTCCATGTAATAAAATTGAAATTTGACCATGTAGTGGTGAATCCATGGTAAGGAGTTCCGATGATAAATTGTCAAATACAAAAAGTAAAGGGCATGTATAGACCCATTTTGCAAAATCATAAATTTTTCCAGCATTTAGGGTCTTATGATAAATAAAATATCAAAATAGTTAAATATTTTTAC
This sequence comes from Modiolus philippinarum, assembly GCA_002080025.1. Classification (NCBI taxonomy): domain Eukaryota; kingdom Metazoa; phylum Mollusca; class Bivalvia; order Mytilida; family Modiolidae; genus Modiolus; species Modiolus philippinarum. The sequence continues at coordinate 197,694 of MJUU01041852.1, read as the reverse complement.
ATACCTTAAGATGTGTCAGGAAGTTAGATGTTGTTTTTGTATGTCCAGATATGATGGCTGCGCAGTGTTTACTCTGTGCTTTGACTTTTCCACTTGCATCTTTCGGCAAAATGAAATTAACCAAAATCGGAGGACCTGACATATCTGATCCCCTTTCACCAATGAAATTGTACAGCTTTAACTCATGATATGAACTCATTTTCCATTTTACAAGTCTTGATCAATATAAGCCCAGGGCATATTGCAATGACAGAATAAAAAAAATTAACCATTTAATTTTCCTTTGAAAACAATCAAGAACAATTAACTGATCTAACAAACATTTTACACATTAGAGATGTTAGAATAACTTTTGTTGATATATATAAAAAGAAAATACTGAATTGTATAACATTTTATGAGATTTACATTTGGTATGAATATTTTTACTTTAATATTTCCATTGTAATCAGAATGTAATCATAAAGTAATCAGGATTACAGGCTATTTTTGAAAGTAATTGATTGAATTAAATTACATGTAATCAGATTTTTGGCTGATTAATGATTACACTGATTACTTTAAAAAATGTAATCGATTACAGCTGATTAATGATTACAATCACAATTACCCCATCTCTGCAAGTTGGACACATTTTTTAAGGGGATAACCAAAGGACTATTGTGACCAAGTTTGGTTCCAATTGGCCCAGCGGTTTCAGAGAAGAAGATGTTTGAAAAAAAAGTTTACGATGGACGGACCACTGAAACATTGATGGCAAGAAGCTCACAATGGCATAGCCATGCAGGTCAGTTATAAAGTTATGAAGGCAATGAAGTTAAGATGCTACTTCGATATTTATCTGGGAGAGATGTTTGCATGATTGGCAAACAAAACTTACTGTAGGACACGATATACATTTATATACAATTATTATTATTATTATGTGAAATAAGTAAAGATTATGAAAGTATTTTTGCAAAAAAGAAAAATGTAAAAGTTTGTACAAAAACACTTTTTTGCTCTTGATTATGTAATAAATATTTTTTTTAATAGAGTGATAGCAGGGAATTTCTCTTAAACTTAAAAGAGAAAAGTAAACCAAAGAAGATTCGAAAACAGAATTTAAAGGGAAATAACCAATAACCATATGGCATTGAAAAAAAAATTTTTTGGTGAAAAAGAGTCAATAACTACAACACAGGCAGTTGGGTTTCTTCTTGTCAAATTCTCAATGAATTACTATTAGTAAAAGTAAAAAAAATACACTGAAAAGGCCTTTTATTTTTATTTTTTAGCAACTCTATGTTTTGTGTTTGCCAGTTTAATTTTTTATTCGATCCTTCCTACCCTAATGTTAGAAAAATAATGTGTTAACCAAAAAAAGCAAAACAAGTAAATAGACTGACTGGCCTATACAGCAAGTAGATATTCAGCTGATATAGCATCAAAAAAATATTTCAATGCGATGATAACTTGAATGGGCAGTGTTTAGCCTTTAACTTTGAACTGGGACTGCACACTGTTTTAAAATGTTTGATTTTACAATAGTTTATGTATGAAGAAGTTTTTGACATAATTATTCAAAGT
>MJUU01041852.1:139458-195145 GCA_002080025.1 Modiolus philippinarum | reverse complement strand
TACAGTTCAATTTAACATTCCAACTTTATATGAACTTGTCTGTGAAAACTTTGTTGTGAAGAATTTCCAGCACTTATTCAGGCAATAACCAGTGGTGACATTTAACTATAAATCATCTCATAGTTATTTCCCCAAAAGGTGCCTTCACCAAACTTCTGATGTAATCTGTCCGCACACTACTGTCCATTTATCTGAAATAAAAAAGTCATACATATATTTATTGAAAAGTAAGTGAGAACCAAACCGCCAGTCTGAAAACGAATAATCTAAGTCAATGGCAATATAAAAAAGAACCAAAGACAAAACCTAAGTACAGCACAGAACTCAAAAATGAAGATACACATACATTCAAATTTAAGATGAACTACATTGGCCGTTCAGTTAGCAGAAAAACATGAAAAGGGACCTTCTATTTATAATCAGTAACACCGTGTATAATATGTATAAAAATCTGTGATGGCAAACTTCAGTTATCATGTGACATGGAGCTTATTCTGAAAATAAGCATTTTGTCACATAAAAACTAAGTTTTCACAAAAAAATTGGTTTGCAATTTTCCTCAAAATAAAAAGAGACCTTCCTTTGATGATCTCCAACACTGTGTGTACCCGCGATATCTATAAGAAACAGTGAAGACAATCTTAAGTTATCATGCGACATAGGGCTAATTCACAAAATATGCATTTTTTCATATAAAACTAAGTGTTTACCCCAAAATTATGTTGCGATTCTTCTAAAAATGACAGGGAGTTTCCTTTGGGGAAGTCCAACTTGGAGTAAAAAAAAATCATAAAAATCTGTGGACGCAATCTTGAGTTATTGTAAGATATAGAAAATGCTGACAGAGAGACTGATTACTATAGAACGCCACCATATGGCGGGCCCTAAAAACAAGGGTGATATAAGGTGCACCGGTAGAGTAAGCATCTCTTGCTTCTTATAAAACACCCGCCATGTTGAACATGTCAATTCTGGAAGTAAAGTGAAATCCAGTAGTGAAAAAAAAAAACAACTTTAGCTGTAATGGGAAAGATCTATTGTTATTTCATCTGCATGGGAACTGAAATGAATATTAGTTAAGTGTAACGCGTCGATCGGTTTTATCGTACAGTCGTATTTGGTTTCTATCTCCATGACCAGTACAGACCCAATATGACTGAACTTGGACATTATACAGGATTAATATGAAAATATCCATTTAATAACACCATAGTAATGCCTTTGCAGTTTTGGGCAATGCAATAATTTGTTAAACAACCCTCAAATAATTTACAGAAAAAGACCCGCAGGAGGCATTTATGAAGGAATATCCGCAAGAATATGAAAAAAAAAAAATAATAATGGCAAAACAAAATTAAAGAAACTAATAATGAAAAAAATGAAAGAGTGTGTCCGTTTGACACGGATGCCTCCGCCTCCTTGCAATCGAAACCCTTAGATTAACTATGTGCAATATATATAACAAATAATCATAAAATAGGATCTTTCTTTTGTGATAAATAGGCAATGGGAATGGTTTGATTTGATTTAATGCGTAGTTCTGACAAATAATCTGATGTGTAATAATAATCTATTTTAAGCAACTGTGACCTTGACTTTTGGAGTATCAACCCTAAAATCGAAGCGGTTATGCCTTTTGTGATAAGTAAGCAAGTGACCTAGTTTGGTTTTGATCAGATGCAGTATACTCAAGTTATCATCCAGACACAACATTTTATTGAATTTTTTGTCTATTTTTGGGAACTGTGACCTTGACCTTGTGGGTACCAACCCAGAAATTGATAGGGTTTTGCCTTGTGTAATAAGTAAGCATATGATCAAGTTTGGTTTTTATCCGATGCTAGTATGTAGAAACCAAAATTTTATTGAAATTTTATTCTATTTTTAGCAACTGTGACCTTGACATTGGGGTCAGCAAATCAATAAGGTTAAGTAAGCATGTGACAAAATTTGGTTTTAATCTGACGCAGAATACTCAAGTTATCATCTGGAAACCAAATACCGGTAGGTGGACGTATGGACGGATGGATCAGGGTTAACATGCCCCGACCACCTAGCGGCGGAGGCATAAAAAATATTATATCTGAGAAAGCAAAAATTCGAAGAGAATTACCTTTCTATAGCTAGATTCTACATGTTATATTTTCACATATCCTGGACAATATATAATTACTTGAATATTGGTACTATACTCGTACAAAAAATATTTATTATTTTTTAAAGTCCCATGCAGTTTCTATATTCTATAAATAAACTTAACATGCTGACGTGATAGAAGACACCTTATAATCATCAATCTCAGATACACACGGATAAAAACGACACAGCGTTTCTCTTGCTGCAGACTCAATTTGTGGTTTTACAATCTCGCGCTTGCACTTTTAAATTTCAACCGTTCTCAACACAGCTAGATCTAGAGGACAAAACTTAGGAGATGTGGAACCATAAGGGGAAAGGTAATTCTGATAGAAATTGTGATATCTACATTTTCTAGCTTCGAAATCGTAGCTTATAGGTCCATTTACCCCATTTCCTTTCTTTTTCATACTTATAGGTCCTTTTACTTTTTTTTCTGATTTTACGGACCATCACCTATAAAAAATCAGCACATTTTTTCATGGTTATCTTGATTATCTGATCTGCAAACCCACCAAATTCTACACCTATTCAACATCTTTCCTTTGGATTGGGAAATGGGATGAGTTGTTAGTGTTAGGGTGGGAAAAGGGGGTCTAAAGCTCGAGGTTCATCTCTGAATATATGTAGCATTTGGGAATACTACACTGAATAGATATTTACATGTATATCAATTCAAACTTAGGAACTTATATTGGTTTACATGGTGCTCAACAGAAGGAGTGGCTTGCGATGTCAATAATGAACTCTTATGTTAGGCCACATCAAATTAATAGATTCTCATGCCCACCCGCCCCATTTTTTTCTCAGCTCAATTTTTTTCAATTATTCAGAAATTTTCTTAAAATTCCTATCAATTTTAGTGAAAATCAGTACACAAATCAAATAAAACACTCCAACCCACCCCACATTTTTGGTTACAGGTGGATGAGAATCTACAAATTAACTTGATACAGTTGTCAATGACGTCTCTTTCTAACTTCATTTCATTTCGAGGTGATAAATTTGATCTCGAAAACCAACTCATTCCTCTGTTAAACACCCATTACTAATTTACCAATGGGCACTTAATCATGCCAGTGACGGATCCAGACTTTCTGCTTAGGAGAGGGGGCATAATTTTTCAAAATGGCGTCTCGAAACCCTATTTGCGAAAACCCTCGGAATTTTAAGTATTTTTAAGTGTTTTCCAACCTAAGGAGGTCGGGCCCTCTGGCATCCTACATTCGCCACTGCATGCCGTGTTCAATGCTTGCTGGGGTCGTTGCTTTACCATCGACTGGAACTTTTGTACTCAGGCACCATGTTCACACTAAAAAAACGGCTACTTCCCTGGCTACTTATCTACCAAAACACATCAACCCTATATTTTTCTGATAAAAAAAACGAGACACGAGATATTTTTCAACCATTACCACAGCTAGCCTCATGGAAAGAGACCCTACGCCCCCAAAAAATCCTCCATTGCACGCCATCTTTCAGACTTTCTGCTAAGGGGGAGGGGGGCATAATTTTTCAACCATTACCGTAGCTCGTGGAAAGAGGCCCTCCGCCCCCTAAATCCACCACTGAATGCGTCTTCCAAGGCCCGGGGTCGTTGCCTAGCCGTCGAAGGGAACTTCAGCTATTCAGGTACCATGTTTGCACTTAAATGGCTTCTTCCCGGGACTACTTCAACTAGCCAAACACATAAGCCCGATATTTCAGATCAAAAAACGTGACAGGAGATATTTAAAAGCCCTCCCTTCTTAATTATCCACCACTGACAGTCGTCTTGAAAGGCCCAGGGTCGTTGCCTAGCCGTCGATGGGAACTTCAGCTTGCACTAAATGGCTACTTCATATACCCAAACACATAAAAATTAACCGATATTTCATTTTTCAACCATTAACTTATAGGATGACATCATATCGAGATCCCTGAAACGCTTTAATCGATTGCTAATTCAGCATTATGTCACTAAAGGACCCGGAATGCTGGGCTACTTTTCGATCCGAAAATCGTATATCTTTAATGAACAAAAGCAATTTCATAAATCCTTTTGGTAGGAATAACTTCATAACGACGCTGAATTATTCTAGATCATTCTTTCCTTTTCTGTAAACGTTATAATGGGAATACACTTTTTCAGCATTGCGTTTTATATGAAGGAAATTACGCCCAGAGACCTCAACTACCCGAGACACCCTGCTTACTTCCGCTATCTCCATCCCAGACTTTTCTTTTATATATGTACTTTAAAAACAAACAGTAGATATATCACAGTGCTTTTGTAACATAACAGATAACAAATAGGAGATATATCACAGATCTTGTGTACTATAAAAAATAACAAACAGGTGATATATCAAAGTGATTCTGTATCATAACAGATAACAAAAAGGAGATGTTTCACAGTGATTTTGTACTATAACATGAATAAAAAGGAGATATATTACAGTGCTTTTGTACTATAAAATGAACAAATAGGAGATATATCACAGTGCTTTTGTAGTATAAAAATTAACAAACATGAGATATATCACAGTGCTTTTGTAACATAACAGATAACAAATAGGAGATACATCACAGTTCTTGTGTACTACATAAATGAACAAATAGGAGATATATCCCAGTTCTTTTTCAACATAACAGATAACAAATAGGAGATACATCACAGTTCTTGTGTACTACATAAATGAACAAATAGGAGATATATCCCAGTTCTTTTTCAACATAACAGATAACAAATAGGAGATATATCACAGTTCTCTTGTGACATAGCAGATTAATACAGGAGATATATAACAATCCTTTTGTAACATAACATTTTTATGAATCAATACCATCTTCATCAAAATCAACCACAAAGAAGTCATCATGATCCCCATTGTCATTCTCTTCCTCTTATTCCTCATCCTCCTGGTTCTCCTCCTCATCATTTGAAATATCAGGTATATTCCTCCTCAGTCTGTCAACAACTGCTACAACATCATTTTCGTATAACACTCTACATGAAGCCAGTTTTTCCTACACATTGTTTGCTATTTTTGAATATTTCAGCAGTTTTCTACCAGATTTGTATTGAAAGGGTCTAAGTCTCCTTAGTTCTTTTGATATAAGATTGAGATCCTCTTTGTCAGATCGTGGGAAATGGTTTGTATGAAATGTATGGAGCACTGTTTGTCAAAGTTTGCTACAATATCAGTAATAGAAGGAGCTGCTTTAGAAAGAGTCAAAATGGAGCTTTCTGTTTATTTGGCACCCAGTGACTTTATCAGTTCTTTGATTTCTTTAACCTGGTGCTCATTCTGCATATCTGCAGGAATATTATTACCCATTCCACAGCGTGGGTTTACAAATGAAGCTATCTGCACCTGTAGTGCAAGCATTGGTGGTAATAATACTTCAGTCTTAACAATGTAATCAATGCACTCCACAAAATACTTTGACAGACTTGAATGAGCATAGAAGAATGGTATCATTAACTTCAAAATGCAATTCACTCTGGCAATATCGCCCTCAGATATTGCACCCTCCATACATTTTAATACCAAGAACATTTTATAAAATAACTTGCATAATTGTAATTGTCATCCTAATCCGCCTTTCTTATGCTTACTTGTTTTTTTCCAGGAATTACAATCTTAATTGTCTTTCCATTTTCCACCTGATTTACTGGAAATTCTAGTTGGTACTTGTTGGATGCAGTTGCTATCTCTAAAACTACTTTGTTGTCATTCGATATTGGGCATTCTACAACCCCATCATTTCCAATTGTCAGAAACACCTTCTTGTTATCTTCTTCCTGTGTAAATGATAAATAAACTTTGTCTTATTTGATCACATCTGATATTTCTAGCAACATAAAGAAGTTTTATGTTATAAAATCCCTTTTTCACTTTTGTTCTTTATCATACTTTTCTTCATTCAATATGGGTATATGAGGATGATAGACCAAAATAGACTTTGGTTTACTTAGCTTTTATTTTTTAAAATGTATTTTTAAAGATGTTTTCCCACATGCTCCACATTTGTGACTTGAATAATATACTGTGGACACAGGATATGTCTCACCCGCCCCTGCATCGCCTTAATTTGCACATTGATTTACTGCAGCAGCAATAAAAATAAAATAAAATTCTTTAACTGTGTTTACAATTTTCTTGGAAAAAAATGATGTGATCACTAATGCATGACTAAGGGGTCAGGGCCACCATCCGGGCATGGAAATGGTATGTACTCCGCAAGACACAACTTCATGACAAATTTGAATTGTCTAGAACTACTGTACATATAGCTTGCTAAAAACTTAGTGATCGTTCTTGCGTGACTAAGGGGCCAGGGCCACCATCTGGGCATGGAATCGGTATGTACTCCCCAAGATGCAACTGCATGTCAAATATCAAGTGCCTAGGACTACTGGTTTAGGCTGTACAAACTGCTTGCTAAAAACTTAATGTGATCATGCGTGATTAAGGGCCAGGGCCATCATCCGGGCGTGGGATCGGTATGTACTCACCTAGACGCAACTACTTGTCTTATATCAAGTGCCTAGGACTACTGGTATAGGCTGCAAAAACTTCTTGCTAAAAACTTAATGTGATCATTCATGCGTGACTAAGGGGCCAGGGCCACCATCCGTACGTGGAATCAGTATGTACTCCTCAAGACGCAACTGCATGTCAAATATCAAGTGCCTAGGACTACTGGTATAGGCTGTACAGGCTGCTTGCTAAAAACTTAATGTGATCATTCATGCGTGACTAAGGGGCCAGGGTCATAATCTAAGTAGGGATTTGAGTTGTAGCCATAATAATACAACTGCACATAAAATACTATGGACTTACAACTAACATAAACTTATTAATCCACAATAGTGTGCAATTGTTGACACCGCCGCCGCCGGAAACGCTATCCCTAAATCTCGCTTCCGCGACTTTTTCGTCAGGGGCGAGACAAAAATATGAAAAATCCTTTATTTGATTAGGATCGAGTACACAATTTATAGAAACAAATACCAGTAGTAAGATAACGGAGTTTGAACTGGTGCGATTTTTTTTAAATTTGAAATTATGTTAATATAAAAATGCACTACAGAAAGAATTGTGTACTTGGACCACTAATGGCAGGCTCACTGACAGTTACACCACATCTCATTGTATTATATTTATTTAAAAGTTTTGGCTGTTGTGAGAATAAAAACTGCATTAAAATTAGCCATTTTTTGCATAAATAATATAAATAATAACCAGAGGTCCCCAGGAGCCTGCATGTGCTTACCTGACAGCTGTCTAGACAAGGAAGACATTAAAACAATTAAATAACTAAATACCGAAGTTACTGTGAATTTATTCTCTGCATATGCGCATTTCGACAACTTATGTCTCTTCAGTGCAGATAAAATCTAAACCTTTGGAAGACCATCAAATCAAATATGTTAAAAAACTGATAGAGAACAAATACCCAATATGATCCAAATGCAAAGCCAAATTTAAGTATAATCTAAAAGACCAAGTTGTTTTATACAAGAAGTATTTAAATAAATTTCCGAAAAGGGCTTATGTTAAACTTAGATTTTGAATTACACAGCCATTTAGGTTGGCAGATTAAGTCATCAAATACATTTTTGAAAGACAGCCACCTACTGGCCATTCTACCAAAGTTTTGAGCTGGTAGTTCGAGACAAGGAGGTTGTTTAATTAATTTCCTAAAGTGTCCTTCATTTAAAAATTAGTTCTGCTAAGGCTGTCATTTTGGTTGGGGGTGGCGTCATGGGTTACAATTCTGAAAACCACCCTGCCTAGAGACCATTCCACCAAAGTTTGGTTCAATTTGAACAAGGAGTTCCAATTGAGAAGATTTTAGTTTTAATCTGTAGTATTAAATCTAAAATAGACACAGAAGAACATCTCCAAAAATCTAACCTGGGAAAAGACTTGAAATCTCGATTTCCAATTTCTCATATATTTCCAATGCACATTGGAGATAACTTTTGCAAAACTCTGTTTTTTGTCATTTTTTGGACCAATTTTCGCAAACTGTGCTCTAATATACTTTGAAGTAGTCAGTTGTGTTTATTTGATTCAATGACATGCTTTGCTTTTGATGAAATGGAGATTTCGAAAATACAACAGGTATTTCTATATTATTGGTACATTCATGATTTGAGAAAATGCTTGCAGTGTGATATTTTTGAATAATTATTTGTAAAAACTGGTAATGTTATACCTGCAAATTATTTTATAACATATTCTATTTTGTTTAAAGAATTGTTTAAAAACAAAGAGTTAGCTTTTCTTATTTATTTTCATTTAAATTTATTTTATTCAACATAATATTGGGGAAAATAAGACAAAACAGTATTTAATTTATTTGCACTGTGAAAAAATAAATCATAACTGTATTTTTATTGTCGGTTTTATTATGATTAATGTAGAAATAATTTCTTTTTTAATAACCATAATGATACATCTATTATTTTGTTAAAAAGTTTAAAGATTTTTCAACAGTTTTATGGAGTTATTTACCCTTTTAGGGTACTTTTGGCTCTAATTTATTTTGCATGAATTGTTTCTGGTCAACTTTTATACAATTCTTGACACAAATATGTGTTAATTTCTTCTTCTGCAATTAGTTTGAAGATGGGCTCAAATTTTTGCTAGAATGACTATATAGTTTGAAATTGATTAAATAAAACTGACCTTTTTGTGCAGTTTACCCTATCATCAATTAAATTCTAAAAGAATTGCTGTAGCCAAAATACCTCTTCAAAACTACAAGGACCAATTAACTCCTCAACAAAACCTCCACTGATATTTTCAAATGCAGCTTGTCTGTTTTTCATGTGTAAGTGGTATATGTTTTCTGGTGGGCAATGTTCTCTTGGTGGACTAAAGTTTCCATATCGAGATAAGACAGGGCTGCTTTCAGCAGATAACCTACTCCTCACAAACAAAGGCAATCTTCGTGAGTTTTGAAGTGGCTTTTAACCTTTCCATTAACACCTGCCCTCATAACTAGTATCTTCAAATTTGCCAGTGTGCCAGCCTTTCTTCCACTCTCCTTCTTCATGAATGTTTTAAACATTTTCTGGAATGATAATTAATAACAAGTGTGGACACATGAAGATGTCTTGCCTGAATTAGTGGCTTTGATTGATTAAACATGTTGGCATTATAATTTTGGAACATATCAGACTGACAGGAACATCTTACTAAATGTAAATGCACAAAGTATTAATTTGCTAATCCATGTATATATACTTAGATATGAATTTTACACAACAAGACCTATACCTACATGTCTAAAAACAATAAGAATAGGATAAAAAGCTCTCAGCTATGAAATTAAGATTAAGAACAGGAAACAAGCTTTGAAAATAGCAAGTGCTTATCAAGACTTACATGTATCCATAGGCAAATGTCACGAGAGTACGAATAACATTGATAAAGATGTCTTGAAAGTCACTTAATTGCAAAATTCATGTCAGTTGATAAGTAAAAAACTATAAAGAAAGCATCAAGACACATTTATAAACCAAATATCATTGGTTTAGGTATAACAATAGAAATAAACAGCTGCGCCAAGTCGCATGATACGCCCGTCGTCACCCTTCAAAGCTTTAAGTGCTTTAGGTAAGGGGTTCTCAATTCAGAAGCACCTATAACTGCCCAACTAAGCCTGATATCTCTTTAAGAAATTAATCTGCAAAGTTTGAAGTGAGCTGATCAAAGTATTTAAATTTGGGTCCTGTTGAATGATTTTTGTTATGGCCCTTGGACTTAATGTTGTTTTGGAAATTCATTTTTTGCATCTTTCTATGCATTAATTTTACATATTAATTTAATATTTGTTAAATGGTTACATCTTGGTAAGGCACATATTCTGTTTGTTTTTTTTTCAACAAAATTTTGTTGTGGTCCAACAATGCCATAAAGTTCGAGTTGACAGTGGACGGGTTTATCATGCACTCTTGGCGCAGCAGTTTATTTATTAATCGTCCCGTTTTTATGTAAAAAAATGAAGAAAAGGGGTAAATGTCATCTCCATGTTCCATCTGTGTAAGAAATTATAGGAGTCTATGAATCAAAAGTGTTCTACAAGGCCTTTAACAAGGGCGGGTGGAATCCCACTCCTTGTGACTAGGTCTAAAGACCAAATAACTAGTTTCTAGGTATTACAGTTTCAAAATTATTAAATATTTTAAAAGTTTATGCCTTCAACACCGGTGCCACCAATTAGTAATACCAATCTCTCATATCTCGCCTTCTGTGACAGGCAAGACAAAAACTCTGTATGTAACAGTACTGTACATATGAATATTGTTGTCCTCCTGTTTAATAAGTTTACAAAAATTTATATTGCAATGGGCAGAGTCTCTCTTTTTTCAATAATCTAGTAACAAGTTATTATGTTTCTCCCAATGAAAATATGTTTAAAACTATAGTAACTTGTGACTTTGATTTCAAGCCATGTAGAGGACAACAAAGAAAAACACAACTTAGGCCTTTAAATTTGAAAAGTTTTTTCAAACAGAAAAAATGCAAAAAGTTTTCTATACCTCCACAAAATCCATAACAGTGTGAAAAGTTCTACTATAACAGGGTGCAGATTTTCTAATTTGTCATCTGCAGTGAAAGCTTCAGCTCTTAAACTTTTAGCACCATCTAAGCGAACTTGGGTGAGCTGATCTCCACCTACCGGAATCTTCAGACTTTCTAATTCATCTCCTGAAATTTAATAGAAAAACCATACCCCTAACTTTGTAGGTTGAATTGTACATTTCTATTCTATCAGAAAACCTTCACATATTCAAGTTTAAAAATTAAATTTAATAGTTCTTTTATGACATCTTTAATATGAATAATGCTTTGTACCTATGCTTAAAAGATATTTTTTTTCTTCATACCAAGTTTCACTAATTTTCAATGAACATTATTCAAAATTTTTGTTGCTCAACTTTGTAGGTAAAATAAAGTCTTATCGGTTTACACAACTTATATGGGTACACTATAAATTTTATAAATTAAACTTTTTCTTTATTGATATATTTGATATGATGAATAGTTTGTGCCTATGCTATGTGCAAGTTTTTCTTACTTCATGCAAAGTTTCATTACATTTTATTGAAAATGAGTCAAAATCTGACCCTTCTCTTCTATGGTATATTTCACTATCATGATCGAGGTGTAGAGTGCTGGAATTTAACTGATGATCAGTCATGTAAACTCTCTGTTTTGCACTTACCAGATTTAAGCTTTATAGATCGATTAGTTTAATATTATGGATTTTTTTAATTCAATAAGCCTAATCTAATAATAATATGTAACACATTATGTGAATTAGTTTCACTGATCACAATGTCTTCATACCTCTGCCTACTTTATTACACCATTCCTCGGTTTGCTGGATATATGAATACAATCATCATACTTTGCTTCATTTTTCAATAGAATGGGCATCAGGTAAGAGTCGGTTTCTCTGTCCATGATGTCACTAAAACTAAACAAGTTTTACCCAGCTAAACGACTTGCAATACTGGCTTAAAATTCTTCCAACTATAATTTTCACACTCTCCTTCACTGATTCTACTTCTGTTGCATTTGGTTTTATACATGAATAACATGATCTCTCTGCATTTTCTACATCCATTCTCTGTTTAAGATATTCATTGTTGTCTAGTCAGTAGCAAAAAAATGATAATCATGGTGATGGTTTGACATTCTAATATCATTTGTATGAACAAAAATATCCACATTGTCTCCAGTCAATTTCCCATCCAAGCCATCTGACACAGCTTTTATAATTTTTTCAGAATTATATTCTCCCAATCTTTTCATCAATGTCCTCTTACTTTCTGCTGACAGTGTTACATGTAGCTTATTCATCCTAGTAAGAAACTTAAGCCAAAAAAAAATACATATCTGTTAAATCATTTTTTAAATTTTACTTATGCATTTATCAATGAAACAATTAATTATCTTTAATCATTATATGGCCTTGACACCATTCCCATATCAAATTTTCTGTTAATAATGACAAAGTCAAAAGATTACTTGTCTGCTTTCATACTTGAAAACATATTTAATAAGAAAACATTATATTGATAAATGAATAGCAGAATGTCATGACGGATTTATTCTCACAAAGAAATCAAATGTCAAAATTTTTTTCAAAATTAGGCCTGTGAAGTAATGTGTAATAAAATATGATTGGTCCTTTAACTGTCACCAAAGAATACATCAGGGGATCAACACCGAGACTTCAATGAATTTCTGAGAAGCTGGAATATTCAATGTTTATGCCTATTGGGAAATCAGTAGTGTATATTTGTAGTTAATGTATTTTGGAATGTGAAATATATGAATATTTTAATTACATATTATCAGTGATCGAAGTACATGTATGACTTACAGACCCCGGAAATTCTTATTGTATGTTCGCTGCCTCATAATGATACATGCAAGAATTCAAGAATTGATAACCTTATGTCTAATGGCACAAAAGGCATTTACCAAAAAAAAAAATCATAAAATGAAGAACACAGAAACCTAATTTAACAAAATTTCATGCAACCTTATTATCTCGTTATGACAGATTGGTTAAGGATTGTGCATATGTTGTCAATGTTTGCTATAGCTCACCATGGAGTCCAGTAAAAATAAATCTAAACATAAACAAACTGGAACAGAATTATTTTGCAATACAATCTACTGATATAAGATGAAAGATCATACATACCGGTATTTACTAAATCCAGTTAGTATCTTGGAAAAAAGTTAACTTCAAGAAAACTGTACTGTTTTTGCTGAGTTATCTCCCTTTTCACTTCAATGTCCTTCATGATTTTTTCCTGATTACTTATTTAATTTATGTTATATAGAGAAATCCGAAATTTTTTATTTATCATTAATTATATCACCAGCCAGGGAATGTGAGTCGACCGTTATATACCTTGCTAGAGCCATATACACAAGATTTCAGGAACAAAATGGGCATTTCAGACTACAGTTTTAAATGTCAAAGATAAAACGCATTACATTCGATTTAAATCTTAATTTCATTTTATGCATGCTTATTTCATCTACATTCTGCATACAAATTCCCTAAAACAATTTGTCTGTTTGTTTACATTTTACATGACATCATAAAAGTAGAACTAAATTTGGGAGAATTTCCTTGTTTTCATGGTGTATTGCTGGCAATAAAATTATCTTACTATTTTTTTGTTTTCATGTGAAAAGAGGCTATGGAGCATAAGTTTATCATGATTCTGGCTCTTGAAATTACATTTAAAGTGGCATTCACTACTTGGTGAATTATATTTCATCTATATTTGTATTTTCAAATAGACTTGCAGATTTCGAAATTCTTTTTTTTCTGTGAAAAAAAAAAACCAATAGCTATGCACCATAACATTAAAGTTATTCAGGCTATAGAAAGGGTATATTAGGTGAAATTTATAGATAATGAATTATATTCCATTCGCTTCCGCTCATGGAATATAATTCATCATCCATGACTGTCACCTTATATACTCTGTCTAAAGCCTGAGTAACATATAATGTTTGCCTTTATTAAATTGGTAAAATTTTTATTGTTTTATTTATTTATATATATTTTTTTGCATATATGTAAATATTTTTTACATTTACATGTCTTAATATATTTGGTTCACCTTGTATCAAAAGGATTTTGGTGAACATTTTTTGATAGACAGACAGACACATTAATTTGCATAAAAAAGACTAAATACACCAATACCTTATTATCAGCATTGCACTTTATTGCAATAATTGTCATCAAAGGTCGGACAGATGATGCTTGCATATATCTGCTGTGCATAATAATACTGTATATTGTTGCATCTTTTGTCTGTCCCTTTACAACTGTGTCTAAAATTTCAAACAAAAAAGTACATTTTCTTTAAGTTCATCAATTATACTGTCAAATATATGACTATCATTGTTACTAAGTCCTTCAACACTCTTTTCAAAAAGTGTGCTGGTACCATTGCAGAGTGTTGAGAGATTTTTTTCTAGTTGTAACAATAGAATGCCTTTCTTTGATCTCACACTTGTCTCGGATGTCAGTTGAGATGTATTTGTAATTTCATCACAGGCTCCACTTGGCTTAAGTATGTGATCAACTTGTATACCTGAAAAGTATATCAAACAATTCCAAATGCTTAATGCATTAATACACTTGTATATCAGTTCTTATGTTAAAAGAAAATAAATCAAACATATATCTGAGTACAGTTTGATGCAAGTTGCTCAAGAATTCCTTCAAAAATTATCATTTTCAAATCAACTTTCTCTATATAAGAAATTCTTAACAATATAACAAGTCTGGATTCAAATGACATTACTGTTAAAACTATATAAAACAACATATTTTTTAATTAAAAAAACATTAAAGTGAGAATGACATCAAACAACATGGTGTCCTGCTAAGATGGTACAATTACTGTTTTTTTTAATAAGTAATTGAATGTGATGAATCGAATGGAGCTTTAATTATTATCTTAAGTATATCAAACTTCAGCTAATCAATATATACTTACATGTACATTTATTTCTATAAATAATTACTACTTACAAATAAATGAGTACATTTGTTTCAGCATACATGGAAACATATAGGAAACCCTGGAGGAAACTGTAATGAAAATTCTTTAAAAAATAAGATTCACTTGCAACAATTTTTTAAACATGAAAAAGAAATGTGTCTATTGCCATACTCTTTTCATTACCACACCATTGCATACTTTGATCTTTTGCTATGTCATTGTCAAGTAAACTATGAATGATGCAAATACAAAAGAACAATGAATAGATTACTCTTGGCCATATTAAATTGATTACTTCTGTTGCTGTGTTAAGAAAAATCCATCAGTCCATATAATCTGAGTAACAATTTTCCATCTAATAGCATGGCTATTTCTATTCCGAAAACAGTTGCACAATGATTCGTGCCGGTGATTCATGTAAAGTATTACAATGATAAAGCTATACACCATTTTTAAAACCACTCCAGCAGGTTGAAGCTGAGACGAAACTAAATGTAATGTTCAACTCAACTTTCTCTAATTTCTATCCAGTTTTCACATTTCCTGAACGGTGTGGAAACATTTGTTCTTCTCTCTAGAGAGAACGAGTTTCGTGACATTTCCCGCCAAATTTATTCGGAATACAATCCTCGATGTTTTTCGTCCAGTCATTAGAGAAACAGTTTCTACAACTTAAACACCTTAATTATGAAATTTCTCACATCTTGTTCAATAAATTTTCAAATGTTTAAAAGCTCGGCAAGCCTCGCTTTCAAACATTTAAAAAATTTATTTAACTCAATGTGAGAAATTTCATAATCAACTAATTCTCGTTATGGAAACTATATGTTTACATTTCAAATATATATTACAAACAATTATCTATCTTACAGTCCAGTGATATTGTACTTGTTTCGCCTGTAATTAAAAGCAAAAATTTTTAAATTTAATTATATACCAGTCAAATGTGATAATATATTGGATTATATCTTTGATACCAAAAACCATACCTACATGGTTTACATTGAAAAAAAATGTCTTGTGGATATTTAGAATGTCCCACGGACATGTAAGTTACTTTTCAATTCAAACTTCAAATATTTGTATAGAAGTTTTTGGTGATGCAATACCATAATCCTGATAATGTTTTGAGATAAATTTAAAAGGTATACCCTCAAAGAACTGCTTATTATTATTAGAAATAAAATTATGATCAGATTTATATTGAATAACAATTTTAGAAAAATACTTGAGTTATCCAGAAAAAAAAACTTAAATAATAATAATAATTATTATTATCATACATATAATAATGATAATAATAATAACAACCACAGGCTCCCAGGAGCCTGTATCGCTCACCTGGCTTTCAGTTGCCACAATCAAGGTAACATTGTAAGTTATACAGTTGTTCTTCAGTCTCTCAAACTTTCGTAGCTTGAACACCACCAATATCTTGAACTGTATTTAAAGTCTGATCATGTTTTACTATATTTCTTTGTTGGGCTTTTTTGACAAAGAGCGTTCTTGCGACAACTTTCGACGCCAGTTTTTAGTTACAAACGTCATTTTGTAAATGGCAGTCAACGAACAACTGTCAACACCAGTTTTGAAGTTGCAACATCAATATCTATTTGGAAACCAAATTTCATTGAAATCGGACAACATTGAATTTTCCCTCCTCTTTTGGCAGCCATTTGAAAATGACATTCAAAAAGCAATTTTCAACACCAATTTTGAAGTTGCAACATCAATATCAATTTGGAAACAAAATTTCATTGTATCGGACATTGTTGAATTTTCCCGCTTTTTTGGCGACCATTTTGAAAATGGAGGTCAACGAACAATTTTTAACATCAGTTTTGAAGTTGCTACATCATTACCTATTTGGAAACCAAATTTCATTGAAATCGGACAATGTTGAATTTTCCCGCCTTTCTTGGCGGCCATTTTGAAAATGGCGGCCAACGAACAATTTTCAACAACTGTTTTAAGTCGCAACATCAATATCTATTTGGAAACCAAATTTCATTGAAATCAGACAATGTTGAATTTTCCCGCCTTTTTTGGGTGACCATTTTAAAAATGTCGGTCAACGAACAATTTTCAACGCCAGTTTTGAAGTCTCCACAGCAATGAAATCATTTTTCAATTTACACTTAAACTTCATCCTCTGTAGTTTTGGAAATAAAAGACGAAAAATATAAAAATTTTGAAAATTCTGTGAAAAAAGGGCAATAACTCCTACAAGGATTTTTGGATTTTCTTCAAAATTTCAGGATAGGTAGATCTTGACATGCTGAACATTTTTGCAATTTAAAGTTTACTTCTATCTCTTATAGTTTTTTTGATAAAAAATTGATAAAGTTAAAATTTTGAAAATTTTACGGAAAAAGGGCAATAACTTAATTTACATTGACGAAAATGGACGTTTGAAATCTAAGCTGTATGACAAACGTGATGATTTTCCAATTGTGAACTTTCCCTTTCTGAGCGGCAATATACCTACCTCTCCAGCCTGTAGAGTGTACATCGTTACTGTCGGGCATGCAGTTTATACAGTGACTTTTTATTTAGAGCAAAAACACTGTCTCAAAAGCTGCTTAGTCAGGGATTTGTTCAGCCTTTGTTACTTTCATCCCTTCAGAAATTCTATGGCCGTCACCATGACATCATTGACAGATATGACGTGTCTGTCCCAAATGAAAACGGACATTTTCAGCTAGATTTCACGTCTTCACGGATTTGACATAATCGGATTTGACTCAACCCTGGATTGACTCACTGATAGTGTGACGGTTACCGCTAGC
Organism: Modiolus philippinarum; assembly: GCA_002080025.1. Taxonomy (NCBI): domain Eukaryota; kingdom Metazoa; phylum Mollusca; class Bivalvia; order Mytilida; family Modiolidae; genus Modiolus; species Modiolus philippinarum. Next base: position 177,667 of record MJUU01041852.1, on the reverse strand, counting down.
GGAGCAGGACATGCTTAGCATCCGGAGCACCTGATGTCACTCACGGTTTTTATGGGAGTTCACACTGTCAGTGCTTTCGTTTTTCATGTTGTCTTGTATATCATATTGTAACATTTAAGTTTTGTCTTCGTGAGTGATGTTTGTGCTACCGATTTGTCCTTGTGATTTTTTTCATACTATAGAGATTTACAAAAAGCTTTTCCAAATTTCACCATGATACTGTTTGAGGTTAGAGAAGTAGCATGTATCATGGATCACATTGGTTTTTGTCTACGGGTTAGAAAATGACATTAACCAATCCGCTACCAAACAGACCTTTCAAACACTTTATGCCTTACTGATAGTGTGACGGGTGTCGCTAGCGGGGCAGGACATGCTTACCCTTCCGGAGCACCTGATGTCACTCCCGGTTTTCATGGGAGTTCACACTATGAGTGCCTTAGTTCTTAATGTTATCTTTTTATTTCCGTGCATTGTAGCTGTCTCACGTCCTTGTCTTTATCTGTTACTGTTTTTGCCATGTCTTTGGACTTCGATTTTTGTAGTCATCGCTTCCCTTGTTCCTTCGGTATTCTACTGCCGTTGTTCCAAGACGGGTTTTCGAATTTTCTTCAAAATTGCAGGGCAGGTAGATCTTGCCATGCTGATCATTTTAACCCATGTCAGATTTTTGATATCTGTAACGGTTTTCGAGTTATTTGCAAAAAACAGCAATTTACCCCTACGTTCTTTTTTTAGTAACAGCTGCCATCTTGTTTGATCTACGGACTAATCAAACAAAATTTTTAAACTGCATACCCTGGTGATGATTCAGGCCAAGTTTGGTTACAATTCATCCAGCAGTTTCAGAGATTTTTGAAATTGTTGACGGACGGACGGACGCAAAGTGATGGCAAAAGCTCACTTGGGCTTTTACGCCAGGTGAGCTAAAAATGACACTATCAATGCGGGGCCACTAGGCAAATCTGCCCACTTTGGCAACCAGCCGTAAAAAATTATAGCCTAGGGAGGGAATCGAATTCTCGTACACAGACATTAATATTATTACTAAAATTATTATTATCATTAGCCTTGCATGTATTTAAAAAATCTTTTATCAGAATTTAAGGAATTTAGCTATTTGAACTTGAAATTAATGATTGAATAACAATTGTACCAAAAATAGAAAAAAAAAGATCTCTATTCAAGCACTTGTTCATTAAATATTTGACCCTATTTGGCACAGAGGATTTTTTTTAGTTTGGCTCTAAAGAAAGAATTAATCATAACGAAAGGGTGGCCACACAATACCTCAGATGCTGACAGAAACCAAAAGAGGTACATGAAGGGAGGACACACAGTTTAATATATGTTATTACTGTTTGTGTAGACTTTCGGATGCGTAAAGAAACACTATATAAGATAAATATAAATCATGTATCTATTGTTTGATTTGAGTAAATAATAGCAATTTATTATATCTATTAAAAAAAGTATGCCCCTTTCGAGTCATTGTCTTATTTTCTGTACTATGTTATTTTCACCAGTCATGCATGCCAGTGTTTTCATTCAAGAGGACAAGTTACACTAGTGTATAATTTCCAGATAAAATTTTTGCACAAAATTACTTTTGCCATGATAAACTTTAAGTATTTTCTGTTTAGCTATGTATTTAAAATCATTTTTAAAAGGGGTTTCCGGGACAAATTGCACAGTGAATAATTTCCACATACAAGTTTATTTCTAAAATTTTTACCCCCACAAAAGCCCATGCCCATTTTTTATTAGTAGTCCCTCCCAAAAATCCCCTTTAAAAATGTTTTGAACACACAACTTTACTATGGATAATTTTTTATTAGTAGTCCCTCCCAAAAACCCTTTTAAAAATGTTTTGAACACACAACTTTACTATGGATATTTTTTTTATTAGTAGTCCCTCCCAAAAATCCCTTTTAAAAATGTTTTTAACACACAACTTTACTATGGATAATTTACATTAGGCATAGAAAAAATAACCCCAGTGCAATAATTCCTCTGGAAATTATGCACTACAGTAGTGCAACCCGTCCCTTGGAAGGAATTCACTGTTACATACTTACAAATACAGAATACATATAATGGGAGATAACTCATGTGGAAATAGTCCGAATTTCCTCTGACCCTGCATCCCTCCTTTGCCTTATTTGGATATTGATCCCACCCCGACATATCAATATCCAAATAAAGCAATGAGGGTGCAGGGTCAGAGGAAATTCGGAATAATTTGGAAGTAAAGCCCCCCCCCCCCTCCCCCCTGCTTAATATGGTACCAAGGATGGATATTGAGATTAACATTTAATATAATTATAAATGTGTATGAAAGGAAGAGTATCATAAATGAAAAGTACCCGGTCTGGTCCTGAAGTATCCTTAATGGTAACTTCTGTCAAAAAGCCGCTTTCTGACTTGCTTTTGACCTGTAAATGCGTTTTGTGGGAGCTTGTCCACTACGCGCCGTCGTTTTGGTGATATACATGTAGGGGAGCTTTGACTCGAGTCCGATGCAAATAATTAAATTTTTAAATTTTAAACTTTGTGACCATAAGTATACATGATTCGCAAATTGGATCGTTTTGATCACATTATCCAAATACAAAATCTAATTTTAAAGAAAATATTTCATCCCTAAGTTTCCTTCCTTTGAGACGATGCACTCTACACTTGGGTTTTAAGTCCCAACAGAAGCTGCTCTCAGCTGTTGTCATGCTGCCATATTTATTAACATCACGCGACCAAAATAGTCCAAAATGGATACTACTTACCTCCGAGGTTACTTTTTCGACTTGTCGGAAATGGCCGAGTGATGTTCCGATTGGTTACCTCGACTCAATGATCCGGTGACTTCCGATGCATCATTATCGGTGACCGTCACCCCTGGCTATACGAATGGATACAATAACAATTAGGCGTGGGGTCAATTACATTGCAATGTAATGCATTACATTAGCATTACCGTGTGAACCAACCATTACAATTACGATTACAATCTTTGCCTCATGTAAAGCATTACATAACAAAACATATTGCATTTAGTTTTGAGAAAGAGCATTACTAGTCTCAAATCGAACTTTTTTTAACAATTTGCAGGAGCTAAACTTTGGGAGTAAATGAACATGATATCATAACGCATATGTTAACTCCAACTGCATTAATTTTAATGAGCTGCATGGCCATTTCGGAAATTAATTCCTCATCAGCAGCACTAGAAACCAAAGGAAATCCAGTATTAAAAAAAATGTTTGTAATGCATAAACCAAACGAAATCCGAATAATCAGTAATATCAAATATAGCTCAGGACAAAACTACGATGGAGGGAGTTAATCATTAGTTTTTAGAATTTACATAAATTTAGATAATAGTTATTGAATAAAGTGTACACATAAGATATTATCTTGTGTACAAGTACACCATATCAAAGAAAAATAAAGAGATGGCTATTTTAAAAACCGGAAAGACAGTGAAAAGATTCCGATCGTCGAAGATACAACATATACGTACCCATTAACTTAAAATTTGAATTCAGATACTTAAAAGCGTTTCAAACAGTGAAGATCAGTTTTCTTTAGCTACATATTGTATTAGTAATTTTTACAAGAAAATGCTATATCAAATTATTTGAGAAGATCGGGGGGTCAGGGTGCTTTTAAAATTTCTATCTGCTAGGATACTGTCAGAAAATTATTTTCAGTGGCTAGGAAAATGGATGATTTCGATAAATATTTGGCGAGAAGGATTGTACATAGCCTGAATCGGAAGGAGTGATGAAGTAAATCTAGTAGTATAACCTTTAAAGAATTGTCAGTTTTATTTGTTGATTTATACATTTTATTTTGAAAATTCACGAAAGGGGAGACCGATGATTTGCTTCTCATAGACAAGAGATCGTTTCGTAGAAACATTACGCAAGTTAAGGCAAGATGGCCATAAAACGATCTTTCTAGTCGAGATGGAAACGCAACTATTAATTCTAGAAGCCGGGTCTTTCAAAAAGGTAATATTCCGAATATCATCTGGTACTTGAGTCTAAACTCAAAAGGTCATTTTCCGAATGTCATCTTTTACTCTAGTCTCAACTCAACACCTCGGCTGATCACGATGAAATAAATACAAATCAAATACAGGAAGGTTTGGGCCCAATAAAACTAGTTTAACCCCGCCGCAGCAGGTTTGCGCCTGTCCTAAGTCAGGAATTTTATTAAGCCTTTGTGTGTATTGTCTGTTTTCTAGTTAGTTCACTTTATGTCTATGGGAGTCTAGGATGATGTTTATTTCGCTGAACTTGATTACTCTTTATTTAGGGGCCAACTCCGACCTGCCGTTGGGTGTGGGGTTTCCTCGCCGTTCATTGAAGATCTTATGGGGCTTCGAATTGTTGTTACTCCCCTTTGGGTCGTTGTCTCTTTGACACATTCCCCGTTTCCCTTCTTTTTCCTATCATTTAAAAGAAAGCCTATTTGGCTATAGCTGCAACAGTTAATGCTTCAGTTCAGTCACTAAGGTTTTTAATACATGCAATAATCTCGACCAAAGAAAAAGCGGAGGTTGTGTCAACCTCAATATGTAACGAGTTGTTGTACAATACAACGAATGCTCAAAATTTGTTGAATATAGCATCAATTGCACACTTTCCAGATATTTTTAACTTTTGCAGGTGTACAAATTCCGTCATGCAGTTAAAAGTTAGATAATAAACTCTGGAATATTGATGATAAAAGGGACGAGAAAAAAATTAACATTTGTGGTTGACGAGGATCTTGACTTCACATTAATGACGAAAGTGGGATTTTACATTAAGAAATGTGGCCTCCGAAACACTGATGGGTATTCTTTAAATTTTGTTTACCAATCCTCGAGGACAAAAAATAGTGAAAAGACTTTCAGCTGGCTCGTGTAAAAATGCTGCAAGTCAGTTAATTCATTGCAAATGTTCCAAAACAGCTTTAGTTTTGCATTGATTGATTAATTAGAGTATACCGTCCAATGATCAATGTTTCAGCTATATCAGGGCGAGAATTTATCAATTGAACCAATTAAATAGAAAGTAGCAACAATTGGGGCAATGTGTTTTGATTGCCACTGGAAAAGGGGATAATTGGACAGGAGTAAGAAATAAATCATACTATACGACCCCCCCTCCCCCCCGGGAGTCAGCTCTCCTGAGAAAGGTAAAGAAAGGGTCGTAATCATATATGGAGCGTTGCGTTTGTAAAGCGATGTAGCTACTTTTGTTCTCGATCAGGCTTTTTGTACTATGATCGGACTACCCGCAAAGAAAGGACATACCCTATCCACCATCAAGGGACAAACATGGAGCCGAAGTCCATTGAAAACCGATTCAGGTGCCAAGATTCAGTTTAGGTAAAACTAGAAATCAGTGAGATGGTATCAATCTCTGTGGGCCCGCTCCAAGTCTGACCTAGAGGTCAATGGTCATCAACTATTGTACGTGACATGTCCCCTTGGGGTGATCTATCCACATGCCAAATATCAAGCCTTTCTCAAAAGAGAAAAAAATTATAGCCCGGACACGACTTTGTCAATGAAAATGCATGAATGTGACCCTGAGGTCAAAGGTCACCAACCAAGGTACGCCACACGTCGTCTTGAGGTGATCTATCCACATGCCAAATATCAAAAGCCTATCTAAAAAGAGAAAAAAAGTTATAGCGCGGAGACGACTTTGTCATTGAAAATGCATGAATGTGACCCTGGCGTCAACTGTCAAGGTCACCAACCAAGGTATGCCACACATCGTCTTGAGGTGATCAATCCACATGCCAAATATCAAAAGCCTATCTCAAAAGAGAAAAAAGTTATATCTCGGACACGATTGTTTCGGACGGACGGACAGACTGATTACTATAAGGCGTCCGCCACTTATGTGGAGGGGCCCTAATTATGTTAAAATGATGCTTTTCTATTCTTCATCATCGGATCTGAGCGTACCACGTTTTACAAATGGATTGTGATGAATATGACCTTTTTTAAATTGAGGTCAAACATTGTCTCATTTGAATATAAATCTAAACTTCGGTGCAAGGTGCATTGCTATCCAACTTCTGTGCTTATCTGAGGTATGAAAAATTGTAGTGAATACAAGTGTGTAGATGGTCATTTCAGTTTTATGTTTTTTTATGTGCTGTGAAACAATTCATCGTGTCAATGGTCAAAGATACAGACAACGATTAATATATATCTACAATTTGCTATTGAACTACATATATAAAGGAATTCCGTAGGATGAATTTTCCGGAAGTAAGCAGGGTATCATGGGTTGTTAACGTTCCTGGAAATGAACTCCGTTATAAGTTGATTAAATGGTTTATGCAGAAAGCGAATTTAAAGCAACTTCGGTATGATGTTATTTACATTAAACGCAGTGATAAGACTTATCTGAAATAGTGTATTGACGTCTAAAGAAAAATTAAAATGTGTTACAGTAAAATTCCGTGTTGTAATGAGTTCTCCATTAAATCAATCATTTACAGTCATGATAATTTGTCAATTTGGTTTATGAAACGGTTTTCAAGAATTAAAAATTGGAAATGTTTGTGTGTTAAACTAGGTTTTGCAATGGCGGCCATTCTCGATTTAAAACAAATACTTTATTTAATGTGTACATGTCACCATATTTAGTTAACATCAACTTGATATATCGGACGGTTTTCAAGAATTAGTAATCTAAAACATTTTCCCAAAGGGTCTTATGTGAGACTAAACTCTGCATGGGGGGGGTGTCATCCTAGATTTATAATGGGTTTCACAATCATACAACTGTTTAATAAAGATCATTTTATGACTATTTAATATCAATTTGATGTATGAAGCGGTTTTCAAGAATTTAAAACATTTTCCTTAAAACTATGTTCCCGGAAACGACCAGCTGGGATGAGATGCAAACCGCCCATATGTAATAATTGTGGTTCTTGGCAAGATGATGACTCTTCTCATATATAGGTATTTGCATCTTCCTCATAATATCCAGTTGGGTAGATCTTAAACTATGTTCCCCGTAAGCGACCACCTGGGATGAGATCCAAACCTGTTGGACATATGTAGTAATTGTGGTTCTGGGTAAGGTGAACACGTCTCATATACAAGTATTCACATATTCCTCGAAATTTCCAGGTGAGTAGATCTTGATAAACTAAACATTTTCGCAATTTAAAGTAGACCACTAATTCTTCGAATAAAAATTTTTAGAATTTTAGGGAAGAAGGGCAATAACTCCCAAGATGGGCTATCGGAATTTCTTTAAAATTGCAAGGAGGTAGATCTTTTTATGCTGATCAATTTTACCTCGTCTGATTTTTATTTACTATAACGCTTTTTCACTTATTTGCAGTAACTAATCTTAATGTTTCATTTTTAAAAATAGCTCCCAAGTTGTTTGATATTCGGACTAATAGAAAAAAAATTGAAATTGCATACCGGGATGATTCACGCCAAATGTGGTTACAATTAACCGAGTGGTTCCAGGGAAGATGCATGAAATCGTTGATGGCCGGCCAGACGACAGACGCAAAGTGGTGGCAAAATCTCCCAAATATTTTACGAAAGGATATGGAGTAAATGATCATGAGAAAATAATACATATGTTAACTATAACTGCAATTAATTTTAATGAGCTGTATGGCCATTTCGGAAATTAATTCCTCATCAGTAGCACTAGAACCCCAATATAAGAAATCCACGATTAAACAAAATGTTTCAAAATGAATAAAACCAAACGAAATCGGAAAAAATCAGTAATATGAAATATGGCTAAGGACAAAACTACGAAAGCCTTTTTGATCAGGCGAGTTAAATCCCTCCTCCCCCCCCCAAAAAAAAAAACTTTATGAATTCCCCGGGCGAGATATTTTTCTTTGACCACAACTCATCAGGCTGAAGCGGGTAGATAGATTAAGTTGCCATCGAAGCGCGAGCGAGGCGCCTGAATAGAAGTTTCAATCGACAGCTCGGCAAAGTTCCACAATATGAAAAAAAATCCCGATTGGGTAATATTGCCCGATGGGAAGCAACAATTGTTAAAAAGGAACATGTAGGCATTTATGCATTCACCGTTCATTGAAGATCTTATGGTGGCTTTGAGTTGTTATTATCACCCATTCGGGTCGTTGTCTCTTTGACACATTCCCCGTTTCCCTTCTTTTTTCTATTGTTTAGAAATACTCTGCAAGGTGATTGATACATGCTCAGTCTGTGTGAATCTCATTCTCCAGCCTTTCTTTAAATACAACTATGAGATAAATTATTTATTTTTAAGATAGGCATTTTTGAATTAAAAATACATTTAAACGAATATTACAATTGAAGAAATTATCTATGTTGATGGTTTAACAATTAAAGAACACTCTCTGCAATAACCACTATTAACATTAACTTTTCATGTTCATTATCTGTTTTGGTTCTATCAATTTGACATTAAATGCATTTTTATCCTTTTTTTCAGAAAATAAGATATTCAAATCTTCTCTGGTGTGCAAGAAAATCTCTTCCTCCTAAGACCAAATTAGAGATGACTCAGGCTGGGTCGAGGCAAAGTTTCAAAATATGGAAATATATTTCCGACAGGGTAATGTTGCCCGATGGGAATAGCAATTGTTAAAAAGAACATGTAGGTATTGTTTAGAAATATTTTGCATGGTTAGCGATACAGAATCAGTCTATTGGCATCTATGTTTCATGCTCCACTCTTTCTTTAAATACAAGTAAATTATTTATTTGTAAATCTTTTGAACTTAACGTTGTAATCTTTATTAAAAAAAGAAAGATTGCTACGCGTAGGTATGTGTCCCCAACCGCTGCAGTGAAGTCGATAAAGTCCCATAACTCATGTAAAATTTTGTAAATCAAAATGGCGGCAGGATATGATCAACGCAGTAGATGGCAAACACAGCTAGCAAAATTTCAGCAAAATCCCTTGATTGGATTTTGAGGAGATGTGTCCAAAAAGTCTTCCTAGTTGTAGTATGCATTAAGTCGGTAAAGTCCCATAACTCCCGTAAAATTTGTCGAATCAAAATGGCGGCATATGATCAAGTACATATGGTGGAAAATGTTCAAACAAAATTTCAGCATAATCCATTCAGTGGTTTCCGAGGAGTTGCGCCCACAAAGTGTTCCTAAGCTGTTGCATGCATGAAGTCGATAAAGTCCCAAAACTCCTGTAAAATTTGTCAAATCAAAATGGCGGCATGAAATGATCAACTACAGTTGGTGAAAACAATCACACAAAAGTTCAGCAAAATCTATCCAGTGGTGTAAGATGCTTTATGCGAATCGTTAAGGATATACACGGAAGGAAGACACTGTGAGTTCATAATCAAATGAATACAATGATTTTCATCAAAACAAACTATTTCGGAAGAAACGCGAGGAAACTTCTCTGGACACCTGATCATGACATTTTCCTAAAGAACGTTGTAAAAAGACTGTCTGCAAACTATACAAGATTCTAGTACACATTTTAGACTAAAAATATGCCTTTTGAAATTTGTTCTACGTTTCCTTTAACGATCAGAACATTGTTTCTTAGAATTCTCAGAATTTGAGTTTGGGAAATTTGCAAACTCTTCTTTTAAAATGGGACCGCCACATTGGGAATGGCGGTCCTAAATCATATAGCAAAATAATCCCTGATTTTAAATGAAACCAAGGAACTTGGCCTCTTTTACAATAGTAATAGTGCTATTATACAATTTTAGCTCTGGATCTGGATGCACTTTCCGTTTACAACAGTTTAAGAGCTGGAAAATAAAACCGTTTTCAACAGCCCATTTTTCAATTCTGTTTAGGCACAGTAGCAGTTGTCTTTCTATATTATTCATGTTTTTGCCATGATAGCAAATAAGAAAATCGTCTAAATATTTAAACATATAATTTAAGAAATTAATTATGTTGAAGTTTTGACAATTATCAATCTAGTTAACCTCTACAATAACCACTACTTACATTAACTTTTCATGTTCTTTAACTTTTCGGTTTAATGAATTGGACTTAAATACTTTTCATCTTTTTTCTTTGCAGAGAATTTATACTGAAATTAAATTTTCTAGGGTGTTGATACGAGGAAGAAAAGCTATCAGAAGGTTTTGGTATCAGAAAGGAGAATATTGCAAAGTCAGAAAGGAAATTGAAAGCTAATAGATTTCTCTGGTGCGCCAGAAAAAAAATCTCCGCCTCCTTAGACCAAAAAAGAATCAACATCATGCAAAACTACCTTAAACAGCTCAGATATAACTATACCTAGGGGACCATGTTTATACAAACTTTCAAGTCGTCACATAAAACGACGAATGATGTTCACGTATACAATCAAGGGTTCTTGATTGCTATGGGAAAATGGGAGAAATCAGTAGCTTTCTAAACGACTAAAAGCGAGTCTGCTCTCTTAAGAAAATACAAAGAATATATACGAGCGTGGCTTTTCCCTACAGTTTGGCTACAATGATTCACGGCCAGGCTGTCCGTATTATGACCCGACTTCACCGTATAGACGGTGCATTCCCCTTCGAACCACCCCGGGACGCCATGTAGTCGGAGCCCCTGAAAATCGACTTGGGTGCCGGGATGACGAGTATAACATTTTATAGAAACAAGAAATTCGTCAATTGTCACATAATAAACGGTATGCCCCCGGTAGCAATCATATCTACAGTTCAAAAAATTAGTATACATGTACAATAGATATTGAGGTTAAGGCAACATTTATACTTATCTCCAGTAAAACTTTTAAATATAATTATGGAATATCAAGCCTCTTGCTATTGTTATTAAGGAACTGAAAGCAAAATCTAGATATTGACTTCTTTGACCCTGTACTCAATTAAATTTGCATAATGTTATTCAGCTCTTTAAAGACCAAATTTGAAGGACTTTTCCAATCTGGTTAAAAAGATAAAGTCAGTGTTATCAAATTTGCGCTCTACGACCATGCAATGACACTGATTCTTAGGTGGATTTGTACCAAGCTCTATTCACATAGAATATGCAGTCTCAAGCCAATGAAATTGACGAGCTATAATTATATAGCGAAAAATAAGTTTTGACCTTGACCTTAGTGAAATTAGCTCAACGTTGGTCAGCCTCATATGATAAATACACAGGCCAAATATAAGAGTAAAAAGATATAGGAGATGTTAAAGTTTTCAAATTTGCACTCAGTGACATTGACCTTACCCATTTTTTTGTGGATTAATACTAAGCTCCAGTAACTACCCCTAAATAAATATTTTTTATTCGTATGGACGAACCAGGGTTAAAATGGTATGCCCCCCCCGACTTTACGTCCAGCGGGAATAGTAATGTGTAAAAATTAATGTTTTCTTTCTGTTCTTAAACTTTTGTATGTCAGAAATAATAAAATACCGGAGTTTCTGTGAATGAATTTAGTTTCTGCATATGCGCATTACGACAACTAATGTCCCTTCAGTGCAGATAAAATCTAAACGTTTGGAAGACCATAAATTCAAAGATGTTTCAAAATTGAAAAAGAATAAATAACCAATATTGTAATGGTAATATGTGACATCATGTAAATAATTTGATACAAGTTCAAAGTGCAATGTGGTCCTTTTCATTATTTTGAAGAAGCAAGGAACTCTTCATTGCGACACCAATTGTCTCGACAAATTTTCTTTAGTGTATTCTCTGTTCGATATTTATACTATAACTAATCCGAGATACTGATTATCGCAAAATATCCAACGAATGATCTAACAACGCCAGTAATTCACGAATGCGCGCAGCAGAATATTTTCAATAATCAAAATTTTGGATTAGTTATTTTTTTTTATTATATAGATCACATCTCGTTTAATTTTATATTCTTTTCATGAACTACGTTTCCATGTTTACCCTCAACAACAACATTGATGGTCACTTCCTAGTATTGAAAATAATTTCATAGTTAATCATCACTTATTTCACCGAGAAATTTCAATCTTTCAGCGTCCTTTATATAATAAATTGTCTTAATCTTTGTTAGATAAATCGTATTTTTATTCTAACCCAGCACCTGAATCGGTTTTCAGGGGCTCCGGCTACAGGGCTGCCAGGCGCGTCCCCAGGTAGTGGATAGGGGAATGCCCCGTCTTTGAGGGGTAGTCATGTCATAAGGAATGCCTGACCGCGCACCATTGTGGCCAAACCGTGTGGAGAAATGCCACGCTCCATGCAGTATAAAACCCTTTCAACAATTCTCTAAAGAGATCACACGCATTGGGTGTCGTATAGAAGGCTAAATTTCCTGGCCCTACCTATTAATCCCCATTTCCAGTGGCAATCAAAACTCGTTGCCCCTTCCACCTGTATTTCTTTCTTCATTAACTTACAATTTTTTTAATTGATTAACTTGTCCTCGTCCCGATATAGCTGAAATATTGCTCTTTGGACGTTAAACTCTAACTAATCAATCAATTTTTATTCTAATAATGGCAACATTTTTGTCCAGATGACTAGGAGCTGTTTAAGGTGTTTTTTTATGCCACCGGATCTTTAGATCGGGGGCATATTGTTTTTGTCCTGTCTGTCTGTATTTCTGTCTGTCCGCAACTTTAATCTGGCTCATAACTTTTAATCCTGATGTGATAGGACCTTCATAATTTGTATGTGTATTGATCATGTGAAACTAAATATCATTATGCACATTTCATTAAGGTCAGGCCAAAGGTCAAGGTCAGAGGTCAAAATCTAAATTTTGCTATAGCTCGTTATTTACAATTGCTAGAGGCTTGATATTCTATATGTGAGTAAATCTAATGACGCTTAATACAAATCCACCAAAAAAATTTGGGTCGGGTCATCAAGGTCACCGAGTTTTAAAAAACTTTAACATTGCCTTTATTTTTTCAACCAGATGTGATAGGACCTTCATATTTGGCCTATATATTAGTCATATGAAACTGAACAGCATTATGCAAATTTCACTAAGGTCAGGTCAAAGGTCTAGGTCACAGAAGTTAAAATCTAGATTTTGAAATAGCTCGTTAATTACAATTACTAGAAGCTTGATATTCTATATGTGAATAGATCTAATTAAGCTTAATACAAATCCATCAAAAACAAATTGGGTCAGGTCAAAGGTGAAGATCACCGAGTGAAAATTTGAAAACTTGAACATTGCCGATATTTTTCCAACCAGATGTGATAGAACCTTCATATTTGGCCTGTATATTGATCATATAAAGCTGAACATCATTATGCAAATGTCATGAAGGTCAGGTCAAAGGTCAAGGTCACAGAGGTCAAAATTTAGATTTTGCTTTTAGCTTGATATTCTATATGTGGATAGATCTAATGGAGCTTTGTACAAATATCTACTTAACCTTAATTTCTAGTAATTGCAATTTTAGTATTTATTTTGTATGGTAGACATGGTTGCTGCCGGGGACATAGTGTTTCACAAACACATCTTGTTTAACTTTATATTGACCTAGTGACACTGACAGCATTTTTTACCAGATGTCTAGGAGTTATTTAAGGTGCTTTTTCAAAATTTATATTGACCTTGGTCTGTTGTTTATTATTTGAAAATGAACTGTGACAAAAGTGATACACAGTCATTCGGCAGACGTAATTTATTTCCCGAAAAGAAAAATGTGTTCTATCATGTCCGCGACATATTATGCTATCCGTTTATAACTGTGACTATTTGTGAAATATTCACATACAGTGACGTGCAAAAATTGAGATCAATGAGATTAAATTAAACCAGATGAGCATAATTCCAGCTACACAACTACGAGAACTAGTTCTTTGATTTCAAAAAAAAAAAAAAAAAAAAAAAAAAAAAAAACAAGAAGGAAATCGAGGTAAAAGAATGGTTAAGACAGCAAGCTTTCATTGAAAATTGAAAACGGGAGCAATGGGCGAGTGTAGGAATTTTTTTCTGTACTGCCATCCGTATACTTGCTTTTTCTAACGACCAAAACTTTGCGAATGGACGAGTTTCCAATTGGTGAATTTTCCCGGAAAATTTTGACGTCACAATATAGATTTTTTGGACGTCACAATGTTTAGTGACGCAATTTACTCCGATGGACTTCAGGTCAATCAGGACAATTCAATCATAAAACGAAATTGGAAATTCGTCTATTCATTCATGGCAAATAATGAGAATGCGGATTGGGAATCACAAGGAAAAACAAAGACATCACATAAATACGACACACAAAATCTATAACGATTTCGGAAAACTGGTCAAAGTGTAAGGTATGCAGTATGGACATTTGTGTTTTGTCTAAATACACAATTACTCATATTGATGGATATATTTTTTTTGTATTTTTAACTATCTTTTCTAGAATTGGAAAATCACTTGTAATATTATGTAAATCCAACTTCCAAGTGAATATAGAAATAAACTGCAAAATAATGTCGTCTGCTATTTTGACATCTAGTTAGCTAGGCTATGGAATAGCCTAGCTATATAGAGAGTTCTTAGGGGGAAGTGAGGAGTACGCTTGCTCATTGAGGAGAACGCATGCACAAGAAGACTATTGACCAATAGGAATTTCAGATTCTCGAAAATCAAAATGGCGTCCAGTTTCGTCCTGATAAAACGGGGCGGGGTTTAATTTTTCTGTTTCCTTGTGGAAGTTGAAAAGTATTATAAACATTTACTATAAGTGGTACTGGGAACAGGTTCGTAGAGGATGATGGGATTGGTATTGCAATATCGCTTAGCCAGATTTATAAATATAGATATGATAAAAAGAATAAGAACAGAAATGTATAAATTTAAAACCAGAAGTTTTAAAATAAAGATGAGGTATTGTACAATAATCAATAATATACAAATACTATAAAAGACTTTTCAATTGTGTTAAACAAAGCGTGATTGTAGTTTGTGGAGATACTTAGGCAATGGAGAACGAAAGGTGGAAAGAGATAGAATCGCGTTTTTTGCGGAAGAATAAAGAGCTACCGGTGTTTATTTGTGTGTGCTGTAAAAGGTTTATTATTGTATCAATTACATTAAATCAAGCAAGTACTAACTAGATGCATATTTATTTGTTGTCAACATGTTGTGGTCATAGCATGCTGCGCTAGAAAAACCCCTCAGTTACATTGGTTGTAAGGATTGTCTGTGAAACCTGAAACCTTAGTTGAAGTATTTAATGCTCAGAATTGCTTGAAAGCATTTACACAAATGCACTGCTTTGATACATGTATATATTTTAGTTAATAAAGTTTGTCTCTGTTGAGGGATGAAAGATTAAAAAAGCAGCACCCTAGGAGAATGCAAAAAAAAAAACAAAAAACAAAAGCACGAAACTACTTTGAGTTGCTGTTGGCAAAAAATGAGAGGTTTGATCGAATCAGTGACTGATTTATCATATGTGCAGACCAATAGAAGAAATTACAAAGAAGTACCGAGAAAGGCTTACTTCAAGTATTGATTTGAGTATACAAGTACATCATAAGCCACCACACCCTTGTCAATCAAACACGCAATTTTCTATCCAAGGCTATTCCATAGCCTAGCTTATCGTTTTTATTTCATAAAAACCATTATCCGATTTATATCATCCACTTATGTTTATAAAGTCCCCTCGTGTTTTCTAGTTGAGCATGTGGTCACTTTTGCAAAATGAATAATTGATCTCAGGAATGAATATTGTACGATAATCACCTTGTTCTCACTGTTGACATAACTTTATTGTTGATATTAATTGTAGTAATGTTGTATCCAGTCCACTGCTGATCATCTCTGCATATAACTTTCATTTATTTAGTAGTTCATCTTTCTACGGCCACTTCGGGCACCTAGCTCGTCAGGCTATGATATGTAAATGTGCATGCTCATTGGACGTAGCGTGTCACTCGTGCCAAGTAATGGAAATCATTTGTCGGTTTAACACAGTTTGTACGCTTTGACAGCGGTATTCACGCATTTATCGTGAATCCTTTGATTCATCTGGAAATGTCTATTCCATATTTGAAGCTTGTCAATTCGTTTACTTTGTAACATCAGTTGAAGTCCTAGCGGCCGACAAAAATACAGTACACACAGTTATAGCTGTTCCATTTAGTTCACCGACCACTTCACGCTACTTCCGGATGACGGCACATCCGTTATTTATATGTTGCTATAGAAATTTGATACGTATCGTACAAAGAATTGTATTATTATTAAAATGAGAATTATTGCATTTTTACATTTTATTAAGAAATTTTGTGTTTCTAGCGGCTGGCTGAAATGTCCTCCAACATTCCATCCAGCATCCAACAATTTTCCAACTTTCCAAGATTTCTCCAAAAAACGCTAAAAATACCAGTCTTGCTTAAATCTTTGATTTGAACAGTTAGTTAATTTTTGGTCTTCAGAATTTTTGCCAAAATAGGCTAAATTTACGTTAATTTTATTTGAAATATTTGCGAATTTAAACAACAAAAATGGAAAAGATGTTTTCTTAGTTCAAAAGTCAACTTTTTGTTTGTTAACTTTTAGATTTTATTTCTAGTAATTGATAATTTCAAAATTTATTGCTAACAAGTTTTAAAATTAACTTCAAAAGTCTAAGAACAATACACGTATTTTGTTCAGCACATTATTTATTTATAAATAGGAATAAATAGGGAAATAATTTGGCTGTAGGACATGGCTTAAACAAGGAGTGTTCGTCATTAAAAATATTCAGTAAAGAAAGGATATATACTGAATTCAAGTGTTGATCTAGGAAGGACCTAGAGATCACTTTTAAAATTTTTGTCTTTTGTGTTGATCCATGAAGGTCCAGGGTCTCACATATTTTTTCGTAACTGATAAGGTATCAGTTATATAAACATTGTTAGAAAAGGATTCTAACATAATATTTCCTAAATTATTTAACTACACTTAGTTTTAGTACAATAGTATATAGTTAAGTGCAAGACTCACCCAATTTTTGCATTTTTTTTTGTGTATATCAGTCTGACCAATATTACAAAATACATGTAGTGCATCTTGATGAATCAATAAAGGTATAATGTCTAAGCAGTGGACTGGACTTACAAATTTATCCAAAAGCATATACTAGTATTTACCATTGTTTTGGTCTATTGTTTGTTAATTGTTGATACTATATTGAAACATTAATAAAATATGGAAGTAGTTAAATCTTACTAATTTAAATTAACAAGTATAAAGGTAATACTATATTGAATAATACTATGTTGATACTATATTGAAACATTAATAAAATATGGAAGTAGTTAAATCTTACTAATTTAAATTAACAAGTATAAAGGATAGAAAAGCTTATATTGAGAAGGGTCTAACAGAATACCTAATACACTATACATGTTTAGTTCACCTTACAAGAGTTGTCTCTCTTTAAGTATTTACATGGAAATAACAGTTTACTCCTGTGGAATTGTTCAGTATAGAAACTGAACAGAACTTAGTCATACAAACAGGTATTTATTTGATTGCAATTGGGTCCTTGGTTCGATTTTAGTCAATTTGAATTCTATTTTGGTATATTGTTGAGGTAAAATTTCGATTTGTCCTTTCTACACTTCAACCTCCTGCCCGCTACAAAAGGTATTCCGAATATACAACTTTCCATGGAAACAAAATGGCGACGGACTCACCATGAACGCCGTAAAAGTCCGTATATTAAAAAAAATGCATTTCTTGTGCATCCACAACAAAAAGATTAACACATCTACTTAGCAACAAAGCATTCAACAATAATAACATTTCAACACTCAAAGATACCTTGCTTCAATATGTATAGATGTAGAAAACACTGAAATCTTACGTCAGATTTTTGTTCGTGAATCTTGCATCTCATTATTTGAGAGAGTAAAAAAATATAAGGAAAATGTTATCTTGTCTTTTTTCTAGTTAGTTTACTTTATGTCTATAGGAGTCTAGGATGATATTTATTTCGCTGAAGTTGATTACTCTTTATTCAGGGGCCGACTCCGACCTCCCGTTGGGTGTGGGGTTTTCTCACCGTCTATTGAAGATGTTATGGTGTCTTTGAGTTGTTATTACTCCCCTTTGGGTCGTTGTCTCTTTGATACATTCCCCGTTTCCCTTCTTTTTTCTAGATACAATTTTTTACATTTGGGGAGAGAAAAAAAGATGTGCTTTAACACCACCACAGATTCTCAAAGAACGTATTATCAATAATAATTCTTGTAATAATTATGCATGTACAAAAAAAGTAGTGAAAAATGAAAGTCAGTCTTGTAGACAACTTTTCCCTCCAACTGTTATTGATCATTCGTATCTATCTAACTCCAGAGATACCATCCTCAGATGTATTTACTGTTACAAAGGACTGCAATTATATGGTTGAAGTAAAAACAATTGATACACAGTTATGCAAAATATAACACCAGACAAAACTGTGTTGTCATACACAAATCTACTATATCTGACTAGCAATGACATTTTTGCAGAGGCAGTTTTAGAGTAAAGGAAAAT
Source organism: Modiolus philippinarum (assembly GCA_002080025.1). Taxonomy (NCBI): domain Eukaryota; kingdom Metazoa; phylum Mollusca; class Bivalvia; order Mytilida; family Modiolidae; genus Modiolus; species Modiolus philippinarum. The sequence continues at coordinate 159,221 of MJUU01041852.1, read as the reverse complement.
GTGTCCACTATTATTTTGGCCATTGAATGCAGCATTTGGTACTTACATTTCATTAGAATCTATAAAAGCAACAATTGCAACCATATTTGCAATGATAATGCATAAACGTCGCGCACGATATTGGTACCACCGAACGTAACGTCAAAAAGCATATTTTTTTCAGTTTTCGAGGACGTCGTATTGATAAAGTAAAGACGTCCTGGTTTCTTTTTTATCATTTTAATGTTTCTTTCTGTCTGTCATTCTTTAAATTTGTTTTTGTTATCAACTACATTTTTCTACCTATTATCAAATTTTTGTTTGTATACAGATTATATATGAATATATTATTAAAAACCATTTATTTGGTTCACGTCTTTCCTTCTGCATCTTTGTTATTCCCAATACCTTATAGCTGAAAATTTTCGCTAGGTTTACTACTTTTGTATGGTCCTTGCTAACGGGAAAAAGAAACCCGTGTTTTTTTAAGACTCGGGACTTAAGCCTTATTTTGGGCGTACTTTGGACTTGACCACACTTGAGTCCATGGACTCCATGGACTCAAAAGTCATAGCAGTTTGGACATGTACTTCAAATTTCAAAAAGATTCAAAAAATAAAAAAATATGGACTGTGGACATTGTCTAAAATTTTGGGTGTACTCTGGACTCAAGGGGTGGGGGTTATATCCTCATATATATCTGCTAGGATCAGTTGTTGGTTTGTGTGTTGAACTGTCAGAATACACAAATTGCTGTAATTGATTTAAGTTTTCCTTTTTGGTGAATAATCTTTTATATCCTCGCGTCATTTCATTGTGACAATAAATATAATTCATATACAGACAAAACTACCCGAAAATGGGACTACCGAGAAAGTTTGTTTAAAATCGGATCCACATAAGGGCGAAAAATGTATGCGATCAGTGTGATTTTTTTTTATAGAAAGTAGAGTCAGAGTCGCGGTATATAAATTTAGTTGATTTTGGTGTCCTTTTTCAAGCCCTTTTGATTGATTTCTTTGCCGACAATTTTGGTAAATTGTATTATTATTTTGCATTTATTTGCACCGAAGACACATAAGTTTTCAAAATGGACAACTTCGGTATGTCATAGATGTATTAGCCAATACATCTATGGGTATGTGTTATTTCATTTATAAAAAGTTCGTTGTTATATTAGGCACTATGTCGGCAATTTATATTATTCGGAGTGCTAGGAATCCAAATTGGTATACAGGGAAGTTCATTTCCGCCTCATTCAAACAAACAATATCACATTAGCTCCTACCTCGAAAGTTACGTATTCTATCAGACCGAATAAATGTTTGAAAGATTTCAAATGAACATTACTTGATCAAAACGGATATTTACTTCATTCTTTTTCATATTTCAGATTTCGTATTAGCTCAATAATTTCTTAAAACAATGTACAGGCAATTTTTACATTGAAACTATTTTGGATTAAAGTACCCGGACGTACATGGGGGCAACCTGTTAAAGGAAATAATGGCTTGGTTGTTATTTATGTATATGTGTTTGGGAGCAACCATTATTTTTATGGCGACCTTTGGAGGAACATCTGCTCCTGGATATATTTTCACGCAATCGTTGAGCCTATTATCCTGCTTATTTTTATTTCAGCCTTTTCATGTCCTGTTAATTTTGCATTTACTAAATTTCTGATCCTGGATTTTTTTTTTCGGAATTCCTTTTAACCACAACCCCATAAAAATCATGAATGAAATAGAGTGTATTCGTGGTTTCCAGTTAACTATATCAAGAGGTATAAAAAAGGGACAGAACAGTTAAAATGGCTCTTCATCTTCAGTCAAGGTGTAAATAATTAAAAAATATTATGCATGAATTTGTAGCACAATTCTTGTTTTTTTACGTGAATACGGAGAAATTATATGAAAGACAGTTTGTGCCATACATCTAGCCATTGTAGTTTATTTATAAAACGGATGAATAATTCATCTTGTATTATTTTATTTTACCTGTACTGAGCGGGCGGACAGGGGCGCCGTCTTTCTCCTGTCTCCCACCCATCGCTCCTTTCTACTGCCCTTTCTCTTTTTCCCTCCTCTTCTCCTTTTCATTTCCTTTTCTCTTCTTCCGTCCCCTGTCTCCTGCTCCTTTCTCTCGGTTCCCCTTTATCCTGTCCGCCCCTCCGTTTTTGTTCGTGTGTGTATTTTTTAATGACTAAGTTGTTTCTGATTTTTTAAAATTTATTTAAAAACAAGTCGTATTTCAGTATATTACAAAGCGTTGTTTTTTCCACGACGTAAACGTCTTTTTGAGCCACTGAATGTCGCTTACATCTTTTGTGACATTCAATTTCGAAATCGAAAATTCGTAATAAGTTCGTCGATTTTTAAGGTATCGACAATATCGAATAGGTAAAAACAAGACAACAAGATGCACATTTATAATGTGAATGATTCTATGCTTTTCAAAATCTTTATTTTAAAATTTATGAGTTTTTAAATTTGGGAGTGACATCAGTCCAACGAAAGTTTTTGCATTCCGCATGATTTGTGACATTTTCTTGCGAAATCGAAAAACTTCGAAATTTTGTCTTAAAAATTAAGGTATTTACAATACAGAGTCATTATTTAAAACTAGACGAAATGCACATTTCAAAAATACGGAGAAATTTCTATTCCCTTTGTTTAAATATTCGATGCCGTAATGTTAATTTTATATGAAACGAGTTCGGACGCAAAGAAAACGTCATTTTTTTTTAATTGAGACATAAGAGTCTCTATTCAAATATTCTGCATTGTGGAAAGAATTTCTTTCTAAAAAACTGGATATTCATATTATGTTTTGGCGGAAATATACCGTTGATAAATATGCAAGAGGTTTTAACAATTAACACCCAACTTCGCTATAGCCCTCGCATACACTTTTGTGAAAATAAACTGAAAACGCTATACTTTATTTTGTGACATTTTCTTTCAATCTCGATTTAATAACATTACCATGAAAAAATATTGAAATCAACTGAAAGCGATAGGAAGTATATTACACAATAACGAAAACTAACGACTTGACCACAATTGGAATATAAATTTTTGCATAAATGTGCACTTTCTTCGATATTTCTGCTTGCTTGATGTGAAGAGAAGTGCACATTTTTGAAGCGTCTACATACTTATACAGCTTGATGAAAGGCAGTTATCATAAAAAGTTGAACAATGCCGTCAATGATTTTATGAAGCATCAATTCCCTGAATTCTACATTATCATACTGTCAAATTTGGGGTCTTTCAAGTTAAAAATATTATCGAAATGGTTAAATATGTCTGTGTAACCTTGTACATGTGCTACGCGTCTACACCGTTAAAAATGACGTTAAAGTGATATTATATCAAGTACATTATTTTTGCATTAGTTTCAAAAAGAGTATACGTTTCTTTTGAACAAACTATGTGAAATTCAAAATCTTTTGATATATAACATTTTATATTCTTGTGAATTTTTTATTCTTTTATTTAACAATTAACCATTTGTCAACACGAAATTCGCGACGTGGTACAAACATCGTGCGCGACGTCACAGCAGAAATTGTAGATTATCAGGAATTCAACGGGTATATACGTCAATGCTTATCAGATTTCATGCTGGTAACAAGGTACTGCTGCATGTAGCATTTGTTTGAAATTCAACAGGACATAAATTTTCCAGTTCTGGGGTATATTGCCATATCATTTATCCCGCTGTGAGCAATATATTTTTTTATAATAAGTTTTTTCCTTCAGTGATGAAATATAGGTTCAATTTGCAAATTAAGTCACTAAAAGAAATGATATGGATACAAATGTATCAAAATTGTACCGTGCACATGCTTTCAAATTATTACAATGGTACAAACACAGAACAACATAACTCTCTTTATTGCATGAAACTAGTACACAATACAAAACGGGTGCGTAGCAATAGTCCGACGGTTCTATAGTGCGATAGTTCGATGGTCCGACGGTTCGATAGTTCGACGGTTTGAAACTCATTACATATAAGTACTTTAGATGTAAGCTACCGATAGCCATACACACTCGATTTTTCTGATGCTTATAACAATTATATAGGAATTCCCTCCACGAATCAAGTGCAAAATTCTTGTAGCAATTCTTTTTTTTACGGGAATTTCAAAGTGAAAACCGAATGTCACATTCAATTCACAGAAGTATGAAAGAAGAATATGTGGAAGTCTCGCCTCACATTGTGGATCACAAGATACGACGCCAGTGGGTGGTAGTGATGTCAACCACAAATGATGATACCCAATATAATGTGACCATAACATGAAGTAAAAGGGTTGCACCTGAACCGCAAAAAGCTTATTTCATGCCATGGGCGGTCACTTTGACTGGAAACGACGTCAAAATTCAACACTTGAGCCAACAGGGGTCCTATGGACTGTGTTCGGACCGCGCATGCGCGACCAATGTAGTCGTATATATGCCTTTGGCCGACTATCGATCAACAATTACGTAGTCTTGAAGAAAGGTACAAGAGCAACCCCGAATATTATCATTCAAAACCACCTTGACTGGTCGTTCTCAATTAATTCGAAGTTCTCGATGGCTTTTGTTATATTTCTTAGGGTTTCATCCATTCCATCCGCGATTGTTAATTGGAATGGGGACAAATTCTTTACAGTTACATTGTAGTGTTCGAGCCTTACTTGAGATCAACTCATCACTAATGTAAGGGGAGATAACGTGCTCCTTTAATCCATTTCAATACATCTGCGAGGAGGTAACTCGTGCTTTTGCATGAAACTGTGGTATATTCATTCTGCAGGTTTATTGCGATTAATGTGTATGTCCATGAGTTGCTCACAACTCACTTACCAGAATGCTCATGTGCTTATAACATGTACAAGTTGCTTACAGTTATGTCCATGTGTTCATTTCACCATTCAATGTGGGTTGGATGATATACTTTGTAATAGTGAGAGAGTTCGGGTGTAATAATCGCTTACAATTAGATATATTAACATTTTTTATAATAGAACAAAATACAAAATTACACAAGTTGCATAATAAACAGCAAAATTTGTTATGCTATACGCGTGTTTCAACGAGTAACCTCTCAGCAGAAGCATTTTGATTAAATATGTAAAGCCATAATCCAGAAAAAAGTAAGAAATAAAAGAACTCATTACCAAAAATATCAAAGTAGGGGGTCAAATCTAATACAAAAACCACATATTTGTCCATTTCAGTTCCATGTTCTAGCTTTAAGGCTCTTGGTCGCAGGTACTTTCATGTCCATACTTTTCAGTTTCGGTTCTCTGTCTTCAAATGCGGACATAATTTTCATCAGTCTATCCATTCATAAGATTTACGGGGGTTACATCTGACGTTGTATGGAAACAGTTCATTCTCTAGGATAGAAATACTTTCTCACTCAAATCGTTGACTGAAGTGTTTCGATGATGACGTAGATATCTTCTCATAATGATATGTCCAGGTTCTCTATTTTTCTTTTTTCGATCAAGCCATTCACTGTATCTTTTACATCACAAGTGACCCCACGGGGATAAGGATAAGAAAACACCCGTTTCGTTGGAACGTTATGGTTTTCCCAAAACACCAGATCCACTCTTTTTAGTGTTCCATTTCATTCTTTCAATTCCGCATATCCTACTCCTAACGGCATCTTCAAGGCCATTTGAAAGTCGGTAATCTCTTGGTTTTATTAGATGATGTGATTTAGTTTAGCCTTCGTCATGGCTTTCTGGACGATATCAGTTTTGTTCTTGCTTGCTTCGACCGACGTAAGGCTTCCTCTGTTCTTGCTTGCTTCGACCGACGTAAGGCTTCCTCTGGTCTGGTTTTTATAGTTTCTTACGTTATTTCGATGCCTCTGATTTCTTGTTACTTTATGAAAGAAGGGATTTGAGTTTTCGAACATTCTGCTTGGTTCATGTAAGGTACAGCTTGAATCAACTTCCAGCTTGTTACCTCTTCCATCACGTGATAGTTAATTGCACAAATATCTGACGCTCTATACTTGTTCTTCAAAATACGTCTAGTATTCACCTCTCCATCTTCATACAGTGGTAGCATGATTTGCTTGTATATCACAACACTGTCCACGGTTAATGGTCAGTTAATACTCTTAAAGAGACTTTATTGGTTTAATTCAGATTTTATGGAATTCGATTGCTCGGTCTCATGTACATCTTAAATTTTCGATGCTGTTTGATTCCCTTCACACTACTCAGGGTATCTTTCTATTGAATTTATTTATAAATGAACTACAAGTTATAAAATGTACTAGGCTGAATGTGAAAGGGATAGTGTAAGTACTAGAAAGACTTAAACTTAAAAAGTACATCTTCAATCTGTTTTGCTTAAAAAAATGCATTCAGTTCTATAATTTTGAGTGAAAGATTTTCCGTTACTAAAATGACTTATCATATCTTTAACACTCATCTTTATACATACGTAGTTCTATCTGAAATACGATCAAATGACTGAACTTTTTTTTATATCACTCATATGTTGCTCATAACTATTTACCAGTAACTCTCGAGTTGCTCAAAAGTTACTCAAGATTTTGACCACGTATTCATTTCACTTTTCGTTGGTGGTAATTATGGATGTGTATAAGTAACAAGTGGTGAGTGATGGTGGATGTTAAGCTACTTTTACTAATGTTTCCGTGATGGCTGAAGCTTATGTGAAATGTCAATAGAGTCAAAATAAGAATGAAAAATTCTGGCAAAGACTGCTGAATTGTCGGACCATCGAACTATCGAACTCAAATAAAACCCAATACAAGTACATCTACTAACTCTATGAACACAATATAAATGACATAATTTAGAAAGGTTCCGGACTTTTACGGAATTGGCCGAGAAGTTGCGATTGTCCTTTCAACATGTGTTAACTCAAAATATCACCTACACAAGGCGTATTTGTTAAAACAAAACCGGTTCAAGTTTTCGGTTTCGGTTTTGAACTGGTTTTAACTTGTTGAACAAACCGGTTTTGGTTTATCCTCTTTATAACAAATATGCGGTTTTGTATTGAAAATGGCTTCAAGTGAAACGATGTCAGCAACTTTTTTATTTCTTCAAATGTTCGTTGACGACGATGACTTTGATGTTGTACTGCATTCAACTTTGAACAATGAACTATCACAGTGCTGCTTAAGGCTCTTAAAAAAATAGAAACAAAATCCCGAGGATTCTCGCTTATGTTGAGACTGTTGTACCACAATACAGCAATGCTGAATTCAGGAGTCGTTTTAGAATGGATCTAGATTCATACCTAACATTAGTTGAGCAGTTACAAGGAAGCAGAAAATTTCATTTCATAACTTTTGAAAAGCAAATCCTTATTTTCATTAAGTATGTATCGAGCCAAATGACTTTGCTAAGCATAGCTGATAACTTTGGTGTTTAATTGCGAATACTCCGTATTTGAAATAGTTCGAATCATTGCTGATGCTATTTGTGAAAAGATATTACCGAAATATATAAGATGGCCTGATGGTAATCAAGATTTAAATTTGGATTGCTCAAAGGTTTAAAGATAAAAAGGGATTCCCAGGAGTAATAGGTGCAATCGACGGGTCGCACATTCCAATGCGCGCTCCAAAATCTTGTCACGAAAATTATGTTAACAGAAAGTCCTACCACTCAATAATATTACAAGCTGTGTGCGATGCTGAAATGCATTTTCTGGATGTATTCTGTGGTTGGCCTGGATCTGTCCACAATTCAAAAGTGTTTAAAAACTCACCAATATACGACAGAATAGTTGGCAACCCAGAAAACAGCTTCCCGAACAATACGCACATGTTAGGTGATGCGGCATATGGACTCCAAATTTGGTTAAGGACTCCATTTAAAGACAATAGAAAACTTCACAGAGATCAGAAGAGATATAATTTTGGTTATAGTAACACACGAATGGTTATCGAACATGAGTTTGGAGCATTGAAGGGACGTTTCCGCCGCCTCAAGTATCTTGATATGCTGGATTTGCCAAAAGCAGTTAATGTTTGTTTGAGTTGTTGTGCCTTGCTTTGTCTCTCGTGTAATGGTGAAATTAGCGATTTCATTGAGGAAGGTCTTATCCAGAATGAGGAAGTAAATAATTACGTTGAAATCCACTATCCCTCAGAAACAGCAGAAATTAAACGTCGTGAGATTCAATACATCATAAATAGATAATCAAATTCATATTTGAGTTTATTGATGTTTTTAAACAGACAAAAACGTTAACAATTCCGCTGTAATGAGATCACAAGATAATAGTATCAATGTTGAGACTGTGTTGTTTATTTGCCATTGATACATATATGCAAGCATTAGAGAGAGAGAGAGAGATGAACACAAACAGTGTTGCCTTTGTCCGTCTGTCTGTGTTTCTAGGTAGAATTTCAAGGTAAGGTTGGTTTTTGATACTTTCATACTAAAATTGGAATCAAATGTTTTTGGACAATGACTGTTTTCAATGAAATGTTTGCAAACAAGTATGGTTGCTAAGTAGAATTCCAAAAATATAACTGGTCTTTTGAGAGTTCCAGGATGGTAAACCGAAATTGGAATCAAAAACATTTGCAATTTTATTAATAAAAATAGTAATGGACCCCGAATCTTCGCTAGCCAAGGGTTACGATCCGCTCCTCTCCTCTTCACCCTTGGCGGATTGAGCCACAATTTGTGAAACAGTTTCAAATTATCTCCCTATGAAGTGAGATTTTCAGTGTTTTGTGGTAAACAATTTACATACCAAGTTTGAAGACAGTATGTTATTTCATTCACAAGTTATGAGAGGAAACCTTAAAATTTGCAAAATTTCAAAGTTTCAAAGGGTAATAACTCCAAAACCCTTTGGACCTTTGAACCCAAAATAAAACTTGACTTGAGTTTTGTAGTAAACAACTTACATACCAAGTTTGAAGACTTTGTGATATTTTGTGTTCACAAGTTATCAGTAAGGAACCTTAAATTTCAAAGTTTCAAGGGGCATAACTCCTGAACCCCTTTGACCTCTGAACCCAAAATTAACTTAAGTTTTGTGGTAAACAACTTGAATACCTTGTGTTATTTCTTTCATTTGGAAACCTTCGAATGGGGGGGGGNGGTATAACTTCGTGTGGCGGGGTATAAAATGTTTGTTTTAAATTTATTCAAAAAGCGTTGTTGTCAAGAAAGAGACATAAGTAATGAAATTACCAAAACGCCCAAGTAGAAGATTTAAGATGAATTTAGTTCAGCATATTTTTTTTTCGTTCATAATGGAACTCAGTACCGTCATTTGATCATTAACATACATATTATTCTAAACCCTGGAACTGTCTAGAGATTCTTAAAAATAGAAGCCAGACATTTGAATACAGACTAGTAAAAAGTATTCAACATTGAGTCTCCGGGATTTGTTCATGGCAACCCTTTTAAATCTGTCGAAAAATAAATGGTTTAGAAACTAATGAAATTTGTACTTTATGACCCCTTTGGAACCTTATTTTTCGAAAACGATACAAGATAGCAAAAATCTGATTGAAATATGACAAGGAATTACACAAATCCAATGAAAACTAGAGGATGACATTACCCTGCACAAGGTTAAATCAAAGTGATATTTCTCGGTAACGGTATTTGCCCCCCCCCCCCTTTCCGCCGCTAAGCACATCTAACTATAGGAACAGCATGAACAAACTACATGTATGTACCATCCATTACTAATTCATGTAAAATGACAAACTATGACCCTCTTTTATTCTTTAATAAAGAAAATGCACAATTTACACCAAATTAAGGACCAAAAGCATATAATTACTATGAAGAAGATAAACAATGTATATTTTCAGAGTAAAATGAACTAAAATCAAAATCATTACCACATGCAGATTTTCTATATAGGTACAAATAATCTGAAAATGAAAACCTCCAAGCATCAAAACTATAGATTTTGAGCGGGCAAACCATGCACCCCTTGCAGACGACTTAAGTGAAGTCTGTCAGGCGGACGGACAGGGTTTGAAACAATGTGCCCCCCATCCCCCAATTTTTTCGTGCGGGTCATAAAAGTGTCCAAGGACGACAACGAAAGAGCCATCACATAATATGTCCACAAGAATTTGCGGCCATATAACAAATGTACAGTCCCTTTTCACACATTATTCTTCGTTTTCTATAGCATTGTGTTCTGGAATACCACAAATGCAATAAAATAGACAGACAAATGAGTGGTGAAGCCATAAAATGTAATACTGAAAACAATCAACAGATATATTATTAAAATTAAACACCATCAAGAGGCTTGGAGAGACTAATTCCCGCACCTGTAAATGTAACACGTTCGTAACAAGAACATCCAAATTTGTTAATTTATAGTTATATGTCAATTGTTAACTTTCGTGTATATCCAATAATTTTGAATTGGGAGATAATCACTGCTGGTTTTGTTTTGAAACGGTTTCAACCAATTTTGTCATAAGTTCAATTTTTGTTCTCCTCATTTCTCATTCTGGCATCATGCTGATCTTTCATCAACCCTATTAATGTTTGTTGATCATTTCTGACAGTAGTTAGGAATTTCATAATATCATTTGTGGTGTTTTTTTTTTTTTGCAGATGGTGTAAAATCTGTGGACTCGTTCAAAGAGTCATCATTGCTTGTGCATGTCGAGGGTGTAAGTGAAGAAACACTTTTTTTTTACAGTAGGAACAGACTCAGCTTCTCGAGGATTGGTTCCTAGTGTAAAAACAGGTGTGACATTGGGTCTATACCCATAACAGTCCTCCAATTCCTACAAAAAAAGGACATTCCTTTTTCTTATAATTTCCACTTTTTCTATTGTGGTCGACCACTTTTCTGCAAGACATTGTCATTTTTTTCCATTTTTGCTCGCATTGCGAGTTACTGAAAACAAATCCATTTTCCACCATTTTTGCAGCAATTTTCATCCATACATTTTTTTTTGGTTGAGGGTTTGGAGAATAGATTTTCATTTTCTTTATGCATTTCTATTAGTTTCATAGAAGCTGCCTTCGACCATTTTGTTGAGGGGGTTGAACATGATACTGGTACCATCGGTTCATTTTGTGTCTCAATACCGCTAGTATCTTCACCTAAAATACAAATATGTGAATGTGTGATAAATAAACATTCAATTTTGCTGAAACTTTTTTTCTACTTTCTGGTATTATACATGTAATATTTAACAAGACTTGTTGGAAGACATTCATGCCCTACCCACTTATTAAATTAATGGTATTTTTGGTTTTGTCATAAAAATGCAGTGTACACAGATTAATGAAGTTAACCTTAGGGGACGACCATTTGATTATCAGGAGGGGGAGTTTGCATAGACAAGTCAATTTACTTATTTTCATGACCATCTCGAACTGATTATTAATTTGCAGCACATGTCACATCACATTATTTATTTGTATTTGCAACAATTTTTTTTAATACTAATTGAAATTAAATACTTTATTTTCATGACAAGTTGAATGAGAATATTAATTTTCACCGGTACTAGTATTAAATTAACCGCTTACAAAATTACCCCCTGCCCTTTGAAAATGAAATGGTTGTCCTTTTAGTGTGAAAGATTTTGCTCAAACAAATCTGTATAGAGACGAATCTGATTTTTATTGCTTACCAGATTGAGGAGTTTTTGGCACATCAGAACAAACAAAATTTTCAGAAGCTGGACACCAATCTACCAAGGTGTTGAATACCCAAGGATGTATTTCCTCCATTGCAACCTGGCCACCCTCTGTGAGATTTTCCAGTATTTTCTTGTATACTGTTGATGTAAACGTTTTAGTTATAACTGGTATATCAGCTGATCGTACTTGTTTAGAGAATTTCTGGGCGTCTGATACGTTAGAACATAGGTACGATTTCATTACTTCCCCACTTCCATACTGATTATTATTATGTTTTATATTATTATGTCATGTTATTACAGGAGACCTCAACATCGTCCAGGACCGAGAGGTAAAAATTTTTCTCCAAAAAGGACCCACATATCGTTCTCCTTCAAAAATAATTTGGAAGCACTGTCGTGATGTAATTAAAAAAGCCATCATGTCATCCTGCAAAAAGTGGTGTAAAAGAGAAAATGCGGATAAAAAATCATTAGACACTTTCATTAACAAATGCATGGAAGTTGTTGATATCCGAATAAATCATTTTGAAACACATTATAAGCAGCAGAATACCATTCCTGCTATTTCAAAAATTAAACAGAAGTTAAATGAATTGGAAAAAGAGTTTATATTTGTTCCGGCAGATAAAGCAGCCAATAATGTGGTCGTTTTTTGACGTAAGTATTACATCGAGGTGCTTCGGAATGAAATTACCAATTCTAGTACATTTCAAGCTACCACGTCAACAGAAACACAAATAATTGATGATCACATGATAGCTACAGCTGAACTGAAAGCAACTTCTAATTATAAAAGCATTCATACTATGTATTGGCTTCCTAAACTACACAAAATTCCTTTCAAATTTCGTTTTATTTCGCCATCAAGTAAATGTTCAACTACACATATTTCTGTGTTATTGACCAGTGCACTTACTACCATAAAAAATCTCGTCATCAACTTTAGCTACAAATGTTATGAATACAGTGGAATTAACTACTTTTGGAGTGTTAAAAATTCGGTAGAAGTTTTGGAAAGACTTCGATCTGTTAATGAAGCATACACCTCCGTCGATAGCTATGATTTTTCTAACCTCTATACTACATTACCCCATACACTCATCAAAGAGAAATTTTCGTATTTGATCAAATGGTCCTTCAAAATATCAGGATGTACGTACATTTGTTGCGATACATTTAAATCGTTTTTCAGTGACGACAAACATGACAGATATACCAACTGGACTTGTCAGGATATGATAAAAGCATTAAATTTTCTTCTTGATAATATTTTTGTTCGAAAATGTTCGTTTCGGTGATAGTCTATCAGCAAAAAATAGGTATTCTTATGGGTACTATCTGTGCACCTCTCATAGCAGATTTATTTCTTTATTGCTTCAAGTCACAATTCATGGCAAAAATTCAAAAAGACCCTTCTAAACAGCATTTAGTGGATAAATTTAACAATAAATATAGATATTTGGACGATATTTTGGCTTTAAATAATCCTGAATTTTCTAAATTTACAGATGAAATTTATCCTGCAGAACTTACTTTAAATAAATCCAATAGCAGCAGTGATTATACTCCTTTTCTTGATCTTGATATATCAATAAATCAAGGAAAGTTAAACACTATGGTTTATGATAAAAGGGATGATTTCTCATTCCCTATAGTCAATTTCCCCAATCTCGACGGCGATGTTCCGTTAGCCCCTTCTTACGGGGTCTACATTTCACAACTTGTTCGATATGCACGAGTATGTAGTAATGTTTCTGACTTCAACGACCGAAATCTTTGTCTCACTTAAAAACTTCTGCATCAAGGGTTTAGATATCATAAATTGATAAAAACAGTCTCTAAATTTTATTATAGATACATTGACTTATTAAGAAAATTTGGTTCTACATGCAGGGCTCTTATACATCAGGGCATTTCACATCCAAACTTCTATGGAAATATCATTTACAAAGCGCATAAATTCAAAAATTGTCCTTCCAAACTTATTAATTCGTTGAACAAACTTATTCATAAAGGATATAAATACAGCATAGTTGTTAAATCTTTACTTCTGGTTTTTGTTGGTAAAAATATTGATCATCTCCTAAATGCTTTACGCCATAACTAAATTTAAACAATTTTTTCATATTGACAGTATTTGGCATTGCACAATATCATGTTCTTCTTTCATAATTGATGATGTTGTTATACCAAATCTATTTAGAAGTATTTCAATTGAAATTTCATATGTAAGAAGGCTTGATATCATAGTCAACGGAAATTATGTCCTTAGCTAGCTGTCAGTAACTGCGAGCATTTGTCCGGACAGTACCTGTGTGTATTGTCTTCATGTTTTATGTACTTCATTGTAAGGGTACTCGTCTTGATAAGTTGGACTTTTTTCTAGTTTGATTTTTACTGTGAGTCTTTTTGTGTATTTATTTTTAGCCATTCACCACATATAGGGGGAGGGTTTGGATCCAAGAAAACAAGTGTAACCCCACCGCAATTTTTGCGCCTGTCCCAAGTCAGGAATATGTTGGTCATTGGCTTGTCCTTGTCTTCTTATAAAATTTAAGTTTCTTGATATTTGGGTTATTGGATGTGGTTTGTTTCCATTGATTTATTCACTTTTTTACCTTTTCGGGGCCATTTAGGGCTTACTAAATGGTGTGAGGTTCCTCATTGTGTTGAAGACCATATGGTGACCCCTAGACGTTTTGTTTTTGGTCGTTTTAACCTAGATATGGGATGTTGTCTCCTTGATATTTACCCCATTTCCTTTCTTTTCATGATGATATTTAAGCGGTATTAAACTACTTGGTGGACCAATTGGTTCCCCTTCAGTGTACTCACTGGTTTAAGCTTCTGAAAATATAAAAAAAAAAATGAAAAAAAAAAGTGAATCATGAGACTTTAAGGCGTCTGAATTACTCACCTGCACCCACTCCAGGTTGAAATCTAAGGAACTTAAACAAAATGAAAAATGTTGACAAAAACTGTCATTTTGAAAATGGCCAGTCGAAAATATTTTTGCTTAACATTCAATATGGAGTAACAGGTCAATTAAGCCTTTTCTGCATTTTCAATAAGGCCAAAAAAAATATATGTGTGTTTCCGGTTACAAGGTATTTGAAAATAGGGTCGGTAGGTCGGCAAAAAGTTTTTTTTTGCTTCGTATTTTCGTCCGTTGCATTGTATGTTTGTCATTGCCGTATTTCCGGTGTTTAGTCATACCACTAAAACAGGAAGTGTAAATCAGACGAGTAAAAATGGCGGATTTGACGACAGGAGTCGGGAATCATGTTGATTTTAACGATTCTTCGTGCATTTTCTGATGAATAATGCTAGCGGTTGTTGAAAAAGACTCATCTGAGTGGTGTTGCTTCCAACAAAAGGGAAGACTACCGCTAAAACGATCGAGGTCACACAAGAACATTTTGAAGTATGGAAAAAAAAACGTTAGGGTCGGAAGGAAAAATTAGGGTCGGTCGGGTAACCGGAAACACACATATTTTTTTTTTGGCGAGAAATCCTATAAAAAGATGCATTGTACTACGTACACTCCAATTTCGATTTCAGGACATTTTGTACATCATACAAGGACTGAAACCACTGTGAAAAGATATGTTCGAGGAGGAGCTAGATTGTGCCATGAATTTATTGAAAAATCTGGCCAACACACCAAAGGTCTAAAGCGTGTACTGCTCAGTATAGGAGCTCGAGACCTCCATGGAGATGGTGTGAAGGAATCAGAATTCCGTGATCTTTTTGAAATTATGTCTAAATCATGGCCAAAGACTACTATATTTGTTTTACCAATTTTAAAAGGAAGGATATGCCTGATTCTAATGTTGAGGAAGCAAACATGAAAATATTAAATGCTAGTGAAGGGTTCGGAAAAATAACTGTTCTGAGAGCATTAATTCCCAGCAATGACATGTACTATGATGCCGCTCACCTAGATACAACCAGAGGCATTCCAGCTATGGTTAAATTTCTTAAAAGTTTCAATGGGCATTACAAGTTCTTCAAGGCAAAGGATGCCACATATGCTCTCGAGGCCGCCTCCAGGAATGGAAAAAAATCAGCTACGAATGCAAAGGATGTCACCTTTGTCGCACACGCCACCGTTGCCTTCAGTCCCGCTAATGCATCCAATGCCTTCAGTTTCGCCAATGCCTTCAATGCCTCCCATGACAATGTTCTACCCTTGGATATGGGGACAATACAATCCAAATCGTTGAGCAAATACTGGTGTAGTTATCAGTAATTGTAACTTTGTTATTGAAAGTTTTAACAAAAAATGTTTAAAGGCTATTTCACATAGAAAATGTGATTTTTGTTTTTTTGTTCCAATCAAATAATTTTACTGAAAATAGCGATTGCTTAAGGTTCAATTTGATGTTTAATTTAAGTCTGTATGATTGTATAATTGTTTATCAATTATAACATCAAACCATGCAAGTATATCTTTTCTCCAAATTAATGTTTAATTTTAGTTTGATATTTGTTCCATATCAATTCAAACTTCAAACCATGGAATAATTTTTTTCCAAATTAATGGTTAATTTCAACATGTATATTTGTTTATCAATACTGTTTGAAATGTTTAGGTTCAATTTAATATGAACATATATAATGTTCTGTGTTTTTTTAATGAAACTTTTATGATCAAGGTGAATAGAGTTATCCCTCTTTCAACCATTTTTAATTTCAATTTAAATTTCAAACCATGGAAGAACATCTTTTTTCCAAATTAATGTTTAATTTCTTTATCAATTTAAACTACAAACTATGGAATAACTTTTTCCCAAAGTTAATGTTTGGTTTGGCATGAATAGAGTTATCCCTCTTTCGACCACTTTGCATTTCAATGTAAACATCAAACCATGGAAGAACATATGTATATTTATTTATATTTGTTTATCAAAACTACTTGTTATTAATAGGATGCCTTAAAAATCAAGTAACTTATTACCCTTTTAGCTAATTGGTCAAACTATATATGCAAAAGATAAATGCCAAAATCCAGTTGTATTGACTTCAATCTTAAAATTGGAGCATGGAATATTCAAGGCTTAACTGAAGAAAAAATCAACTGTGAATACTTTTTAAATTTTGTTTCCAAAATGCATATCGCTAGTTTTAAAGGAAACATGGTGTCACAGTGGTAAACCCCATCACGATATTACAGGATTTGTTTGTATTAACAGCTACAGGAAAAAACGTAAAAAGGCCAGAAGGAATTCTGGCGGTGTTACTTTGTATGTCAAAAATAACTTGTCTCAAGGTATAACAAAACAATCTAGCAGCCACAATGATATTATCTGGGCTAAAATTGATAACTTTTTTAATTTAAAAAAAGATATTTACCTAGGAATTATTTATTTCTCTCCAGAAAATTCTCTAAATAATACTGATGACTTAAACGACAGATATTCACAACTTCTCAGGGATATTGAACAATATAGTAAATTGGGCGATATCCTAATCCAAGGAGATTTAAATGCCTATACAAACACCGTTCAAGATTTTGTTATTTCGGATGACACTGATTTTCCAAAGTTAGGGGATGATAATTATATCATAGATAACCAAATCAAAGAAATAATATTGATAATGAGGCACTTAATAAAAGTGGAAAGCTCTTAATAGAGTTATGTAAAGAAAGTAGTTTAAGAATTATGAATGGCCGAACATTGGGGGATCTACCCGGTAATTACACTTGTTTCACCTACAAGGGATGTAGCGTTGCAGATTATTCCATTGCTTCAGTTGATTTTCTTAGCAATATAGGCACTTTTAAAGTCAATGACTTCACAACTATTTCAGATCACTGTCCTATTAGTTGTTCAATATTTACTTGCTTCAGAAATATAGGTAAAAATGACATTAAAACAAAACTAGATCCGCTACCTGGAAAATTTTTATGGAACGAGGAAGCAACTCATAATTATAGTAAACACATTCAAAGTCCTACTGTAAATCAAAAACTTAATGACTTGGTTTTAAATGATCAAATCGACTGCGAAACAGGTGTTAATCAGCTAAGCACAATTCTATGCGACACAGCAAGATTATCAACAAAGTTTATTAAAAAAGGGCCCAAGTAAAAATAATAAAAGGACATCTAAAAAACCGTGGTTTTCTGAATCATGTCATGATCTACATGTGACTGAAAACAAATATTGTTGGCTTGTTAATAAATATCCAGAGAATGGAACATATAGAAAATATTACTATTCTTTGCGATCAAAATTTAAAAGGCTTTGTAAAACTGAAGAGAAAAAAGACAAAAACCAAATCTATGATAAAATCTCAGATAATATGCAAAAAGACCCCAAGTCCTTTTGGGAGCTTATTAACAAATTATGCTCACTGTCAGAAAACAAACCAGAAGAAAAAATTAATGAAGAAGAATTTGTTAAATTCTTTGAAACAATGTATATAAATAAAAACAAAAATAACAATTTTCATAATTATGTAGCCCTAGATCTAAAAGATAAACTTAAAGATCTAAACTCTAACAAAGTAGAACATCATTTAAATAATGATTGATTGATTAGTTAGAGTTTAACGTCCAATGAGCAATATTTCAGCTATATCAGGACGAGAACAAGTTAATCAATTCAAAAATTGAAAGTATCAGAAGAAAGAAATAAAGGTGGAAGGGACAACCTGGGCAACGACTTTTGACTGCCACTGGAAAATTGGAGAAATGGGTAGGGGCAGGAAATTTAGCCTTCCATACGACACCCAGTGCGTCTACTCTCTTTAGAGAAATATAGAAGGGGTCTTTATACTGCATGGAGCGTGGCGCTTCTCGACACAGTTTGATTTAAATAATGAAATAAGTATGGAAGAAATTATTAGTGCAGTTGCAGATCATATTTCGAATGAAATGATAAAAAATGGTTCCAAAACACTACTAAGTGCTTTGCATAAAATATTCAACTTAGTTTTTCATACTGGCAACTTCCCTAAAATATGGAACAAAAATTATATATCTTTAATACACAAAAAGGTGATAAGCTTAATCCAAACAATTACAGAGGTATATCAATAACTTCTAATTTCGGTAAATTATTGAATAAGGTTATCCACAATAGACTCACCAAGTTTATAGAATCCAATAAATTAATACACAAAAACCAAATAGGATTTAAACCTAAAACAAGAACAGCTGATCACATATTTTCACTTAAATCAATGATAGAACATTATATATCTAAAACGAAAAAAATATTTGCAGCCTTTATAGACCTTAAAAGGCCTTTGATACAGTATGGAGGGAGGGATTATTCTATATCCTGTTAAAACATAAAATCCCATTTAAACTTTTTAATATTATATATTCAATGTACCAAAATACAAAATGTAGAATAAAATTCCCAAATGGTCTAAGCAGGTATTTCACTTCTTCTTGTGGTGTAAAACAAGGTGATGTTCTTAGCCCTACTTTATTTAACTTATTTATAAATGGACTCATTAATGATCTTGATGACAAGTCTATAGACCCTGCCTCAGTTGGAGATGTAAAACTCACATCTCTAATATATGCAGATGATATAATCTTGTTATCAGAATCGCAAGAAGGATTACCGCTGGCTTTTGCTAGTGCCGGTACCAAGTCCGGCTGTCCCGAGTTCCTATAGTTGTTTACGTTTGTCTTTTGTCTTATTTGTGTTTTTCCCTAGCGGATTGTGGCATGTAATTATAATTTTTAGCCAATGTAGGTTTCCTGTTGTCCCTTTTATTACAAATGGCGCTTGATATACTTAGTAACTCTTGTTCTTCATGGAAACTTGAAGTAAACACACAAAAATCTAAGATTATAGTATTCAATTCTAATGGTAAATCACATTTCAACCATTTCAATATAAACTAGAGGTACTGTGGTCCACTGGGCCACAAATGAATACCCCCGCATGCCCAATATAATAAGAAGTTTAAATAAAAGGCAGATCTTTAAAGTCAACTGCATCTTTTAATGTTATTCAAAAAACTTAATTTAGGCTAAGTATCAACATACCAATGTATCGGTAAACAGGAAGTAGTAGCGCAACAAACCTGAAAATAGCTTACAAGGTACAACTCATCATCATGAAGCTCCAGACCAAATATGAAATCATTTCCACTTTTGGAAGAAG
>MJUU01041852.1:107876-138734 GCA_002080025.1 Modiolus philippinarum | reverse complement strand
ATGAAGCTTGAGACTAAATATTAAATCATTTCCACTTATAGAAGAAGAGAAAACTTTGACGAAAAATTTTCATTAGTAGTGGTATATGAAACTAAGTATTAATGTATCTGCAAACAGGAAGTAGTAGCGCCACAAACTTGAAAATAGCTTACACGGTACAACTCATCATGATGAAGGTTGAGAATAAATATTAAATCATTTCCACATACAGAAGCAAAGAAAACTTTGACGAAAATTTTCATTAGTAGTGGTATATATAAGTAAGTATCAATGTATCGGTAAACAGGAAGTAATAGCGCAACAAACCTGAAAATAGCTTACACGGTACAACTCATCTATATGAAGCTTGAGACTAAATATTAAATCATTTCCACTTATAGAAGAAGAGAAAACTTTGACGAAAAATTTTCATTAGTAGTGGTATATGAAACTAAGTATTAATGTATCGGCAAACAGGAAGTAGTAGCGCCACAAACATGAAAATATCTGACAATGTACAACTCATCATTTGGAAGCCTAATGCTAAATATCAAATCATTCCCACCTGTAGAAGCCGAGAAAACTTTGACAGTAAAAGTGTTACGGACGGACGGACGGAATGACGGACGGACGGACGGACACCACCATCACTATATACCCTCCGCTTTTACAAAGCGGGGGTATAATAATAAAAAACTTGAAACTGTAAAATCTTACTGTTATCTAGGCATTGATATTAACTACACAGGAAATCTTAACCTATCCAAGACACGTTTGATTGAAAAGGGCAGAAAAGCATGGTTTAAAATTAAGAAATCCCTAACATTAGACAGTTCCTGTCGTATCTTAGAAAAATAATTTGATACTCTAGTAATACCAGTTATCTTATATGGAATTGAGGTCTGGGGAGCTGTAAAAACGTACAGGGACTCTGACCCTTATGAAAATTTGTACTTAAAATTTATAAAAGAAATTTTGGGAGTCCATTGGAAAAACACAAATATTGCATGCTTAATAGAAACAAAGAGAAACCCTTTGAAAATAAAAGTCCAATTAAATGTTTTAAAATTTTTAATTCATATTTTAAATTCTCCAGATACATTAGTTTCTGATCTAAAAGAACCTAAAAGACAGTAATGCATGGACCTTGAATGTCAATAATTTGCTAAATTATTTAGGATTTAGCCACTTGATTGTCAATCAAAATCACATTAAATCTTACATTAAAAGAATTGAACAGAGGCTACATTACCAAAATATGCAAAATATGCATAGCATGTAGAAAACTTGTATTCTTCCGTAAAGTTTATATCCCTCTTAAAAGAACTGCTTATCTTGAGCTTTGGTAATCAAAACAAGACAGATCTATCCTCAGTAAATTTCGCCTAAGTGCACACAAACTAGCCATAGAAAAAGGCCGATATAATAATACTGAAAGGTATTTCATGTAACAGTGGTGATGTTGAGGATGAATACCATTTTTTCTCAACATGCACCCATTATTCAACACAAAGAAAATTATTCATAGAAAAACTAAAAAAATACACTAATAAATCTTATCCAAACTATCATTTAACTATGAGTGAAATCTCATATTTGCTTAATAGCAATTCATATAATTTACTTAAATTAACAATAAAATTTATGTCAGAATGTTAGCAACTCAGAATAAATTCATAATGCAGTAACTCCAAATATTTAAAACCACTGTCACATCATGACATTCATTCAAATTAGCTTACATATAATATGTTCAGTCGATTTTTTTATGTTATTGATATTGTTTGTTTTCATCATGCCATGACCATTTACTGTAAATGTGTTTGCGCAATAAATATTGTCTTTG
The DNA here is from genome assembly GCA_002080025.1 of Modiolus philippinarum. Taxonomy (NCBI): domain Eukaryota; kingdom Metazoa; phylum Mollusca; class Bivalvia; order Mytilida; family Modiolidae; genus Modiolus; species Modiolus philippinarum. The sequence continues at coordinate 136,909 of MJUU01041852.1, read as the reverse complement.
TCTACAAGGCCATTTTTTAAAAAATCTTTTTTACAATGTACACACACACACACCCTTTTTTTAGGACCCCCATAAACGGTTGCGTATAAAGTTTAATGTAATAGTAGACTTCCTCTCTGGTAAAGAAACTTAAACCTTTAGGTAAACCAGACTTTGGACGGAACTCACTCTCATTTAAATTTCAAAATTCTCATATGCAGAATCAGCATTTGCCATTGAAATTAACGTTTAATTTTAAAACAATGTTTTTCATGTCAAAGTATTGAAATAGAATTAATTGTTTCTACTTGCAAACATACTGCTTATTTTTGCCTCCATCAGTATTGTATTTATTCCATAACAATACATTTAAGTGTTCCCATCTAATTCAAGTATTCAGTTTTGGACTAAATCAAGGTAGAAGCCAAAAGAAAGATACAGAAACACTTAACTTTATACTTCATATGTATTATATATTTTTTGTTGCAATGAAATATATATAGATTGATCTTATAGTAGACTTCAGGTCTGTATGCTAGCATTCCAACCTGGTGTATGTAGTATATTTATTTAATTCATCATTTTGTATAAAGCAGGGTCGTATGCTAGCATTCAACCCTGGTGTATGCAGTATGTATGTATAATGCAGCATTTTGTATACAGCAGGATCGTATGCTAGCATTCAACCCTGGTGTATGCAGTATGTATGTGTAATGCAGCATTTTGTATACAGCAGGGTCGTATGCTAGCATTCAACCCTGGTGTATGCAGTATGTATGTATAATGCAGCATTTTGTATACACAGGGTCGTATGCTAGCAGTCGACCCTGGTGTATGCAGTATGTATGTGTAATGCATTATATATCACGTAAAACACTAGAAGACAATAATATACAAACCAGCTCAGTCATGGTTGCTCTTGCATACACCAATTTAAGTAGTAGCATACAACACTGTAAATGTAAACATCTGGATCATCCCTTTTCAAATAATACCCGGTAGGCCCTACTTCCATGCTTAGACATATTCAACTATAAACCTGATTGGAATGTTATATAGCTGATCAGAAGACGGTAGGAAAAATACCAGGTGACTTTGGCCTCAACTTGGCGTAGCGAAGGCTTTGGAGGGAAGGCGGGGAGGGATGTGTTGGGGCTGTGTGGGGAGTGTTTCACTTCGTGAAAGCTTCGCCTTTGCTGTACAAATTGCGAAGCCTTCTATATAAGAAGCGAATTTGCTTCGCTTCTTATATAGGTGTTTTTTGCTATTATGGGCATTTTTTTAATATGAATAGTACTACGATCCCGACCTCAATCAAAAAGTTTTGGGTTTGGCTACTATGTGTCTGATCCCGATCTAGATTTGGAAAGTTTTTTAATAAATTCTCAAAAAAATAATGTAAGAATCACGAAAATTCCATACAAGTCATCATATTATCATATTTCAATATACAATTCTCATTGTACTTATTTTGTTCACTCAATTAAAATGGTCTTACCGTACTTGTGTATGAAATCCATTTTATATCCGTAAATTTGAATATATATTTGTTTGAAGCAAATCACAAAATCACATTTTCGTCAAAATAATCTTTCCGCTTTTGAAAACATGGATCATACTCTACGAAATCCAACTTAAAATTTAACGAATTTGCAGTTATTGTTGACATTATGCATTCTCTAAGCCCAAAGTAATGAAAGATGATTATTCTAACATCTTCACAAAACAATGAACCTAAATAACACATTTTTTCATTATCCATTAGCTGTCGTAGGCTTGAATTGAACATTCCGTAATGATTTGTCACAATAAATACTGTTCCGTTTTCACACTCCATGTATTGAATCCATTTTATATCAGTAGATCTATACATTTCAACAACTGTTTGCTTTTCATCAATTAATCGCTCTGCTTTTTCTGCATAATTTTCTTCAAAAACTGAAATTCTAGATGTTTAACAAAATAAAACCGTGAATTAGGCTTTCCGTGCAGATGTGCTCATGTCTTTTCATAATTTTCGGGTACAATCGTAGGTTTTTACAAACTTGCATAATCATCTTCATAACACAGCTAGGAATTATTCACCAAAACGGAGATTCTCTCCCAATCAGGAGATTTTCTCTTGATTGGGATATCATTAAAGTATTAAGATGTTTCCAAAACTAGCAATCTCCCAATTCAGAGAATATCTCCATATCAGAATATATTCTCTCAATCGGGGTATTATTATGTTGCATTTACATATCTATCTAACTAGTCTCCCAAATGAGAGAATGTCTCCATATCAGTAGAAAACCTCTTATTTAGGAGGTTGTTAATTTGAAAATAGTATTGTTCAAATGTGACATTTATTTGCTATTGCTATTGTAATGCAATTTTTTCAGTAGACACAAAACATGGGCAACAGAAAAGATCAGAAATAGTAATAGTTACTCTTAAATGATTAAAAAAAAGTTCATTAAAATTAAATCAAATTATATGTATAGAATAGGAAAGATGATATCTGTTAAAGCAAGAAAGTAGACCTTATTGATAAAAAGTGGGAAAAATTCGAAAGTATATTTATATAGTTTCAGTATTATTTTAACAGGACAATATTTTTCTGTCCTTTCTCTCTTTGATGATCACCTCTTTCTATCCTCTCTTTCTAGCTTTTTCCTATCTCTCATACTTAACTTTTCTATAAAAAATTAAAGAATTCCAACATTTTTGATATTACAAAAAATTATATGTAAATGTAGTGTTTATGTATGGACTAAATGATACTATACTTATATCATTTATTGTATGTTGGAATCCTTGACAAAAATGAAAAAAAACTATTAAAAAAAGAAAGAAAAAGTTCATTGAAATGTGATGATTACAATATTCATGATATTACGAGGGTGAAAATTATTTATATATTGAGAGAAACAGTCTTGTGTAGTACTAGAATAAGAATTGTGGTTTACACCATCATGACCATCTCCAGGTTAAAATACCCAAAACAAAGTATCTAGGGGTTACCGTATGGTCTTCAACACAGTCACACCAGGAAACCTCACACCATATAGCAAGCCCTAAATGGCCCCCAAAAAAGGTAAAAAATTGAATACATTAAAGGAAACAAACCACATCCAATAACCCAATATATCAAGAAACTAAAATTTGAGCCAATGACCAATATAGTTTCTTATAAGAAGTACGTCTGGACTGCTTGGTGCTATGATTAGAGAAACAAAACACTAAAATTGCTCTCAATATTATGTATTATATCACAAAAACATATTATCTGGATCTACATGCTGTCGAATGAAATCTGCAATAGCTAATATATTGGCAGTTGAATCAAATTCCAAGCAAAAGAAACATTTAAGTTTAGGTCCTAGCCTATCATGTTCCATATCCCCAGTGTTAAAAACACACTGCATACCTCAACTTTCTATGAATGAGAAAACTTGCACTGATGACATTACATAAATGTTTTGGAACATGACCAACAGTCTTCCCAAGAATTTCTCTTACAGTCTGTCGTCTTGGTTGAGATCTTGTCTCAAAATCTAATGTTATTCGGAACGCTGGCGGGAGCTTGCACCAACACAGCATATCTGTCAAACTTGTTGTTTGGCTCTGGTTCACAGACCATAGGAAAGATTGTCCCAATAACTGGCTTTACTTGATAGTGATGATATCTGAGATATTAATATGAACCTTGAACAAACACCATATGAACAAAAAAATAGTAGAAATGTGCATGTAACAGAACCTGATACATAGAAAATCAACAAATTATCAGAGACTTGGCTTTTTTATTTCTTCCATCTTAACATAACTTGATAAGTCTTCATCATTGAAGGAATAAATATGCATAACGTGTAACACTACAAGGTCAATTGGGCATTTATATTTGAAGTCAAAATACATGTTGAAGTTGGGTCGGCCTTTAAGGTGCATATATACAAATGATACTGAAATTTCTGTTTTTAATACACTTGCTGAAAAAAAAATTAAATATACCAGTACTTTGCACACTTTGAACCTTGCAGATCATATAAATTCATCTTTATATATAATATTTCTACTATTTCCCAGTTTTTGAAAAGAAGTATGTGAAACCTTTGCTTTGGTTTCAGAAAACTGCTGTTGTTTGGTACAAATGTAATACCTATTTATCTCATAGACATAACTCCATATCCTCATACCCCTTATTCAAGATTTCATTGGCCTCTTCAGAATTTGTTTTACTCTATTTGCTGGTTCAAACATTTTTTGGTGGGCAAATTAAAACATAATCTGTAAAATATATACCCATTTACAGTGCTCAAAAAAATGACTGGTACAGTTCCTCGTGCCTCCCATCCACTTTCAATTCTATACTGTTGAATTTGTCTAACAAAATGGAAATTTTCCATGCTCAAACAGGTAGTAACTGCCTTCCGATCTTCTGATAAGTAGATATTTAGAATTCTCGTGATCTCTCAATGAGGGAATAGCTACAAAGCGGGAAACACAATCTTCTAGTGTGGAGATTCGCATTAAATAATGGAAAAACTTAATCTCCCCATCAGGAGATCATTTGCATTAAAGCTAAACTCAACCTCCCTATCAAGAGATTAACACTAACATGACTAAAAACTGAAAACACTCTATCTCTCAGTTATGATAGTCATACGATAGAAACAAATATAACAGAATTATTCAATTAGGATTAAGAGATCATAAAAAGGTGTCAAACTCAGTCATTAAACATGCTAAATATAGGGAAAACTAAATCTCCCAATGTGGAGATTTACACTAAGAGCAGAAAGTCTCAATCTCCCAATTAGGAGATTTGTATAAGAAAGCGGGAAAACTTTTCTCCCAATCAGGAGATGCACATTAAAAAGCCGGAAAACTCTATCCTCCAATTAGAAGATTCATGTTACAGAAGAAAAATATGAAATCATGAGAGTAAAAAGGGTAACTTTGAAAACGTTCTCTGCACAAACACAATCAAATGAAAAAGATAGGACATGGGGTAAATGTCAAGGCGACAACACCCAAAACAAAGCAGGTCACCGTATGGTCTTCAACACAGTGAGGAACCTCACACCATATAGCAAGCTCTAAATGGCCCCAAAAAGTAAAAAAGTGAATACATCAATTGAAACAAACCACATCGAATAACCCGAATATCAAGAAACTAAAGTTTTGTAAGAAGACAAAGACAAGCCAATGACCAACCGCAAAAATTTCGGTGGAATTAATAGAATAGATGCAATATTTACATGTATACTAAGAAATATGTATCACATAAACTGATGTGATCTATTACGCGAGTTTTGTTATATATAAACATTGGAATAACAAAATTAAATTATGTAAAATATTATAGGAAGAAGTGGTGTAGCAAAGAGATAACCCAAAGAAAAGGGTGAAAAAGCTTCCACAGGCACAAATTGCAAACAAAACATCTCCTGAACAAGTAGGCCGCAGCCGGAGTTACTATGTTTGGTTCACAAACTGAAAGTCACTTTTATCAGCTCTAGCATGTACATGTATATGACACAAAAATATGGATACATATGGACAACATGAAATAAATATGATTTTCACATTTCAACCAACATAAACCTATGTTTTCACATATACTTCCCCAATACCCTTCAAACCACACTTTGTTTTATCATTTAAGATTCGAAATCAATAAACTTTAACTTATATTTTTTAATATCATGAATAAAATTACCAGATTTTTCAAATTGGGATTATTCAAAATTTAATTGACATACTAGCAAAGAAATCACTGGTAAATTTGCATTTCCTTTTCACAAGCGTGTATACATGTACTTGCAAGGGATACATCAACCTATTCAAATTTTAAAAGAAAATTTTAACCTTGTAGGGTAAAAATGCCCCGTACCAGATCAACCTCTCAGGCTAGAAGTGAAACTGGAGAATATTTACGTGAATGTGGAGCTGTAATACATAAGGAATCACTTGACCCTTCACATTTGTTCAATATTAAAAAAGGAAAAAAGATAAAAAATTCCACGCTTAAATCTCTGATTGAATGGAACATAATAACGCCGTCCACAACATATATTTGTCAGAATTGTTTGAGACAATTTGAATATTCCAAAATTTATGAAAAAACTTTGAATTCTGATGCAACATCTTCAAATACTTTTAAATCTACAGAATCACATGGGCCGACTAATGAAAACTCAACATTGTCTGAAAGCAATAACTTTTTAGAAAATCTAGACATCAAAATAAAAAACGATGTTGCTGCCCTGTACAAAGATACAAGCAAATGTGACACAGCTAGATTACAAGTTTATAAACCAAGTGAATGGCTTCAAGGCCGTCCAGACGTACTTGTTAAGTTAGTAAAAGATTTATGTGGGTTTTCTGGTGAAGCTAATAGCAAATGTCTATCATTTAAGGTGTCAAAAATTATTGAAATCATACATGGATGTAGAAACCCCAAATTAGTTCTACCCTTATCTTTCCAAGAAAATATTTTGACATATTCCCGTTCGCACAGTAAACAGTTATTGTCATACAATGAAAGAACTGCCCTATTAGGAAGCTATGATTATTTTTCTAGATGGATGTCAGAACAAAGTTCAAATACAATTAAGTTTCCTCAAGGTATCATTCGATCAGTATTTGACAACGAACAGGTTATTGGCAAAACTTACAAAATAAGTGCAGAAAATAAAGTTCCTTCTAGTGTTGTTACCAGTCATATTTATATCACCATAGACCCTTTAAATGAATTACAATGCAATGCAGATTTTGCCCCACATAGCTGGTTTATTAAAGAACCCAATGAATCTCAAAAACAAAATTTTTTACTAGACACAGAACATCATTTGAATCTATTTCGTAGAACTAGAAATGTCTTTCTAGAAGAAAGACTACACTTTGTTGTGTCCAAAAATTACAAAGAATCAGATTTTATAGATGAAATTATAAAAGCTAAACTTGAAGCTGGAGAGGAAAAAAAATGTGTCAGCTGTGGGGCTGAAAATGAGGCAACATCACGGAAATGTACGAATTGCAAAGGGAACCTTATCAAAGAGAGTCTTGATTTCCGTCATCATTTTTCAGAGAAGAAGAATGTAAACCCTTATTCTCAATTTGGGTTATTGATACCAAAGAAAATTCTTTAACTGTAATGACTGATGAACCTGATCTAGTGAATCCAAATAGCTTTAATAACATTTCTCAAATTTAATTCAACCTTGGAACACGAGCTGGAATAAAACATTATGGTGGTGATGATAGAGATTGGCTGTTTTTGGAATGTGATGGTGGAATTTATCAAATTGTTGAGAATTTGATATTTAATGTATATTATTGTCAAAAATGTAAGGAATCATTTTATGGTTTGGACTCTTTTCAAGAACATAGGTGTTGCATTTTAGAGGAATTGCCACAACTTCATGAATTTGGATGGCTTATCCCCACACCAGGACTTTTACACATAGAAATGAATGGATGCAAAGCCTTTTTTGAAATCAACTGGGAAGTAATGATGAAAGATGTCTGTAGTTCACTTGGTTTTAATACTTTAAAATCATTAGAATATGCAAAACGCTGTGGAGATCACCATAAATCATGGCGAATATTAGAGATTGTCTATATAGCAGCAACAGATGAGCTTTTACTTCCTTATGTAAGAATGTGCAAGCAATCTGGCATTAATGCAACAACTGATGGCTACTGGAAGTGGTGTGACAAAATTGTTGATCCAAATTATTTATACATGCAACAGATGGTACTTACATTTTTACATTCACTGATGATGTTTAGAAATGGATGCAGGAAAGGAAATTCAGATGCTATATTGTCTGCCAAAAGTAAACTAAGTCTACTCCTATATGGAAGAATACATCCAAAATACCAGAGAATTATTGCAGAAGATAAATTTGTGGAAGCCATGATGCCAGATTGTTTGAAAGATATACATCTATCTTCTCTAACTTTGAGTCGCATCCAAAATATTGGTCATTATCAAGGAGGAGATGCATGTTTAGAGGAAATAAACAAAGCTGCTAAAAGATTGATTAATCAAGGGGTTCCTTCAGATGATAATTGGTTGAAGATCTTCATAAACTTAGATAATTTAAACCAAGTTAGAATTTAGAAAAGAAAGGGATTTAAGTAAACGTGCTTGTTGTTCCATTGCTTCGATTTACCATGTATTTGTAGAGACTTTGTCTCATGTGCATTTACTCCATATCCCCCATTGCTTATTGTGCTCAAACCACACATTATACATTATTCATGTTCTTCATCCATTGAAAGTTGCTGAAAAGTCTTCAACTATGAACAAATAATTCATATACATTATTATAACTTAGAAACTACACTTTCCAGCAGTTTTGGTACTTTGTTCGATTTTTTCATATCCAGCAACAAAGTAAAGGAAAACAAGACTATAAGACTTATAACAGACACTCTTGATAAATATGGACTACTGAGTTGTCAAATTTGGCAATAAAAGGCTGATACTTTATATTAAGGAAAGGCATAGGTCTTTATCTGGGATTTTAGAAAGGGGGCGTAAAAGCGAGATGTAATGTAAAGTTTTTTGAAGGGCTTTTGGAGATTTTATTGATTATTTTCTTTATTTCTGAGACTAGGGCACGTAAATATTACATTTCATGTACAGACATGGTAAAATGAAAACTTTATGGAAATTTTTAAGCAGAATTCCCATCTAATATTTTTTTTCTGGCGGCGAAAAGGGGGGGGGGGGGGGGGGTACGCCCCCTACGTCCCCCTTTAATCCGCCCCGGAAAGGGGTGAGCAAAAGTTACATTATAACCACCATACAATACAAAAGTAAAGTCAAAAGTTTGTGTTTGGGAACCAAAAATAATGAAGATGAGGCCTGCACAATTGATTGATATGCAGAAACTAAATTTACATTAACTTCGGTATTTTGTTATCTATCAAAGATATTTGCAGATTGAAAAAAAATTGAAGAATTGCAAAGTTCATATTTTGCAATGAAAACCCTGAAAGGCTGTTGAAATCAAAGATTTTGAATAACATATAGGACGTTCACCATGGCGTCATACCATAATTATTTTCAATTACATTTTTAATGAAATTTCTAACTTTCAGTGTTGTAGATCAGGGAGAATTGAATAAATATATGGGAACGAACAATGTACACTATTTGCTTTAATGTTCATAGAAATATCTATTTTATTCAACGATTAAAGAACAACATTAAATAACAGTATATATCTATTAAACAATTACAGAACAACATTAAATAACAGTATATATCTATTAAACTTTAAAATGTGCATCAATATAACAAAACATATTTGGTCATGACTACTATCTATGGTTTGGGCAAGAAAATGGAACTGTAGCTGCTCGTTCTCGTTGGGAATTTTGACTCCAGCACAGAACGCATGTGCCCAGTAGTGGCACTCTTCTTCATCACACCCTAACCACTGTCCATTTTTCTTTTGTTTTGCCTGGAAGGCTTTGTCCTTCTTACTGTTGAAAATTATACCACATACAGCACATTTGTTGTGCACCCTATCAAGAAATTGATTTTTTTGTTACTTTTTTTGTTGTTTTCTTTCCTGGTAGGTTTCTTATTTGTTTTTGTTTTAGTTTTGTTGGAGTCCCATTCTCATGACATGAGGTTGTTGCACTCCTTGTTGATACATTCTGCACAGATATGTCTCTAAACGGTTTTTACGGACCTCTTGTTCAGAAAAGGAAGATATGTCTGTTTTCTGTTACCAGATTCACTAATGATCTCGAGCCTGACTGATGCTCCACACATCTGGTACAGTTGCTGTGCCTATACAAATATAAATATTAAAAAATAAAGTTGTAACAAGTGAATAGTTTTAGACTGGTCTGTCAGTCACTCATCACTAACTAGGTCGTTTGTCCATAGTTTTACGATATGATTTTTTGTTATTTTGCATGTGTACTGTATAGTGGATTTATCAAAACTGTGAAAGCTTTATTTTTGAGTGTGGTTGTATGTATATCCAAGATGTGCATGCTGCTTTGATTTAGTATGAAAAATATTTATATATTGATGAACTTTTTCATATTGTTGTTTGAGTAAGGGATTAATTTTCCTGTACACTACCAAAAAAATATCATTTGGTGAGTGCATCTTCTCCAAAATCATTGGACAGATAGCTTTATATTTGGAAGGGGTGTTGTTTTGATAGATCATAACATGCTTACCTTCAGGATTACCTATCAATTTTTATGAGAGTTCAAACTGTGAGTGCCTTAGTTTTGAATATTATCATGTTTGATGTTTATATATTTCTTGATTTTGTTTTTTGTCTATTGTCTTCTCGCGTTGTCATTTTTGCCATATTTCCCATGTTGCTGGACATTGTTTTATGTAATCCGTGTATACACCAGGAACACATTTAATTTTTTGTTCCTATACGGTATTCTAGACTGCCTTTATTGTGCAAGATGTCTATGATCATCTATGTCCAATGGCGCCACATCATAAATTTTTACAAGGAACATAAGAGCCACGGTTGCGCAGCTAGAGTTAACATATGTGTTATGGTCTCATGTTCATTTACTCCATATCCTTTCGTAAAATATGTACGTGCATATTTGCATACAAATTTAAAAAATAAAACGATCATAACTATATATCTATGTATTAAATATTTTGCCATTTCATAGCTTACAGAATAAATTTTGGAACAATCTGGAGATACAAAGAAAAAAACACAAGATATTCATGAAGGTGTCAATTATGAAGAACTTATATGTGTCCGTGTTTTATTCAGAGAACATATGTATCTCCAAACACCAAACATTGACAAAAATCATACAAGTATCGATGGAAGCATTTCTATGAGTGAAGAGGTAAGTGACTTTTCTAACATTTCTCATGAGAAGAAGAATACTTATTTCAAAAGCTTTTTGGCAAAAGAGGAAAGTATAAAGTTAAAACCTGTGTGTGTCACTAACCTAGAGCTCGAAAATATGAATGCAACTGAAAACCAAACAAAAGTGGAAATCACAAAAAAAATCATGCAGAGATTAGAACAAATGTTGGATGCTGATACAGTGAAACTTTTGGAAGAATATTATAACAAATCAGTAACATGGTAAAGGGAAAAAACAAAGATTGTTATGTAGATTTTTATTATTCATTGTTTGATGAAGTTTAATTCAAATATTCATTTAAGGAAGTATGACTTTCAGTTTGGTGAAGTTTTATCCTTTCAAATAAGGTTCATTTTTTTTCATGAATAACGTTTTTCTTTTCATATATCTCATCTAAATACATACATGTATGGAAGCACTATGGACTTTTTTTCATTTTAATTATGCTATCATAGTTTTCAAAGCAAACGAAAAAGGAAAACCACCAAAGAAATGTACAAGAGGAAAGCTGTCAATGTGACAGCAAACCGGGTTTTCTTTCACATTGACAGTAAATCTTGCACATGGGTTGACCCTGAATATTTGAAATGTCCTTATAATTTTCATTAATTTTCAATGTTAAACCTCCCACCAAAGTAGCCTATTTCTGAAAGTTCAGCAACTTGGATTTTAATCAAAAAGGAAAATAAAAGTACTGTGCAAATAAAAACTTCCTGTCTACTAAACTGTAGGCAAAGGGTACCCTATTGTTAAACATTTGACGTAAAAATGACTAAGTTCAACCACTGATATTTTTCACATAAATTATCAAAAATCAAAATCAAAGTACCATGCACACCTTCGATATATGTATAATTGATCTGCAAAATAAAAACTTCCTGTCTCAAATACTGTAGGAGATTTGCTCCGGACAAAGGGGGTACCCTTTTGTTAAAAATTTGACATAAAAATGACTAAGTTCAACAACTGATATTTTTCACAAAAATTATCAAAAATCAAAATCAAAGTACCATGCACACCTTCGATATATGTACAATTGATCTGCAAAATAAAAACTTCCTGTTTCAAATACTGTAGGAGATTTGCTCCGGACAAAGGGGGTACCCTATTGTTAAAAATTTGACGTAAAAATGACTAAGTTCAACAACTGATATTTTTCACATAAATTAACAAAAATCAAAATCAAAGTACCATGCACACCTTTGATATATGTACAATTGATCTGCAAAATAAAAAATTCCTGTCTCAAATACTGTAGGAGATTTGCTCCGGACAAATGTACCTATTTGGCAGCCGCCCGCCCGCCATTTTCACCATTTTAATAACCCGATTTTTCCGATGGAAAACCCGGTTAAAAATCAAAAGAAACCCTTTGCCTTCCAAAATCAATGTCTGTTATTGAAAAAATGAGCACATGAGACATGATTTTTTGCTTAAATTTAGCTCTATACATAGCTTCCTGAAATCTGAACACATGTTTTGATTTTTGATTACATTTACAATGAAACTCATACTCTCTTTATGTAGATTATAGGTTCATACTCTCTTTATGTAGATTATAGGTTCAAACCTTTCAATTTTTGTACGAAATATTGCTACAACAATGTGTTTTTATTAGCCAGTGAATTTCATTCATGAAATAAGTAACAATTCTTGCATTTTCTTTACAATCAAACATTCTAAAATCAAGTGAATAACATTAGTTTTTTCCCCAAATTGTTATCTATAAATTTCACAACTTGTGGTTGATACTTACATTTTTAAGTAATGTATTGCTTCTTTTTGAAAAAGCTTTTTGCCTCTTTACTGTATCCACTATATAGTCTTCCATTATTGGACCAGTATGATGATTGGACTGAATATAAAAAAAAAACATCTCTTTTATCAATTTTTACCCCCAAAAATGTTGTCACTATAAACAGGGCCAAAAATTAAAAAAAGATGTCTCCATTGCTCAGATACATGGCTATATTAATACATGCATTTACAAATTGTCATTATTCTGTACAGTGTAATAAAAATATGTATTCTAAAAATATATTCAGATGACTGATTTCACTGAAATGTATTCCAAAAGTATGGTTGCTAGGACATATTTCAAAAACATAACTGATCTTTGAGAATTTCATAATACGTACCACGATTGGAATCAAACATTCTTAAAATCTAAATAAACCATTTAAAATATTTGTCATCCAAAAGAATTCCCAAAAATTGCTTGTCTATGAGAGTTTCACGAAGTTGACCAAAATTGGATCTTAGTTGTCAGAATTATGTCTCATATGAAAAAAATGGCTAAAATATTTGATTGAATGCAAAAATTTCAAACATTCTTTCAATCTCTTTTGACATTTTCAGGAAATTTACCAAAGTTTGAACCGAAATAAAATTCCGAAAGCTTATACGCATCTATAGACTAAATTCCAATTTGGTTTAAACATATGGACCTCAAGTGAAATTTTCAAATTCATTGATGTGGAAAATATAGGTCAAGGTGACATATTGTTTTCTCCTAAAGATGCAATCGCCTGTCTATGCATGTATGTGCTGAGATATGGTGCACAAAGTATTTCTTATGACAAATACGGAAAAATTTGATTTTTTTTAAAGTAAACTTGGGATACAAAAATCATACAATAATGAAGTCGTACAGAATATTGTGTCAAAATTTCACTGATATCATAATTAATATGATTTGAGAAAGCTATTGATGTTCATAAAAAGTTTACAATTTGGGTTAATCAAATGTTGACGACAACGCCAACATCTATGGTCACTATGCTTCACCAAGCTTTTTTCGAAGAGGCTGAAAAAAAATGTTTGGAGGGCAGAGGGTTATTATTATACCCTTATACTTATATGTCAGTACAGAAAATATGCATATTCATAATAGATGGGGTTATAGTTTTTTCACTGCCATTGGCATTGATATTACTATTAGTAAATTTAACCATACCTGTTTACTCAAGTCAACTCCTAGTTCTATATCACAGGTATCTGTATTTTCTGCCAACGTTTCAGTTCCAGTGTCTACCTCGACTGATAAAAACTATAAATAACAAATGCAAAGGTTTAAAAACATTCGACCATTGGGTAAGTTTTTGCTTTTTTTGATGTATATAAATTTACTTGAAAGAACTTGAATAATTATAACATTTGTAAATTACGGTGAACACAAAATCTAGAAACTAAAAATAGAGTTTTGTGAGCTTGTATCATAAAAGCTATGAAATTAAATCAAACTATTCAGATTCAATGCACAAAGAAGTAATTCAACCTTTGTAATACAATCGTATGTAGGGAGAGAACTTACATTTACAGGATTCATTAACACTGGGTATGTGTAAGAATGGTCAAGGTCACTCTCCGTCTCAGATGAAGGAATCATCTTCTCAGATGAAGGAATCATCTCTTCAGGCATGGCAGGTACCATTATTATTTCCCCATCCAGTACATGCTCTGTCTGTATATTTACAGTGTCCTCCTCCAACTGTTGAATACTAAAACATAATGCCATTATTAATGGACTTTCTTCAGATGATCATGAGGAAACAGTTAAACAACACATAAAAATTGAAATAGAAATTTTGTTCAATACAGTTGTCACGCATTTTTTTTACCCCTTTATACAATAATTCAATATTGCATGTTCAATTAACATTGCACATATTGTTATTATAAAATAGAACTTTTTATGTAATAACCAGGGTTTAAAAGTGACACAACTTTTAGAAATCTACAGTGTTAGGAATTTTTCACATGCACCCATTTACATATTAATTTAATATAAATCTCACATTGTACATATTTTTTATCATCATCATGTTGGTTTAGTTCCACATTGTTACTTTTCATCTTGTGAAAAAAAAACGAATATATTTCAATGCTCTTGTTGTTATATCAATTTCTGATTTCAAAATACATAAATATACGCTTTTATTAGCTTGTATCCGAATCCAGTTTGTATACTTGATTGTATTGTTTAAGCCAAAATAACATAAAATTGTCGTGCACCACAAATGGAGGAATTTACAGAAGTGAAGGTAAAAGTTACTTCCCTTTGAATATGAAAGCAACAGTTCAGTTCCCCTAGACAATCTTTGTCAGTCGTGCACCACAAATGGAGGAATTTACAGAAGTGAAGGTAAAAGTTACTTCCCTTTGAATATGAAAGCAACAGTTCAGTTCCCCTAGACAATCTTTGTCAGTATGCCTATTGGACACGGTGCCTATGGACAAGTGACTGAACAAGAAACGTTGATAATAAGCACGATAAAGAAGAATGTTTGGTAAGTTGTTTGTAGAATCTCCCGATCTGGAGATCGCATGACTTATGTGGTGAATTCTCATGAAGATATACGGTAAATATTTTAAGATAAACGGCGAAGTACTTACGTTTCTGGTGCCTCCATCATTGTTTGAATATGAAAATGCGCGCTCACAAACTTTTTTGCGCATGCCAAGTAATCTAAAACGACCGAAAACACGATCTTCCGATCGGGAGAATAGGTCCCGATTCGGAGATAGAATACTCCCCCAATCGGGAGATTCGCCCGATTGGGAGAGAATCTCCTCTTTTGTGAATAATTCCTAGCTGTATTGGTATCTCATAAATTGCAGATGAAACAGATGTTAATAATGTACAATATTTTAATGATGAATTAAATGGTCATGGATTCCTGAAGAAGGAACTGTATGTAAAGAGAAAAAGTTTAATATATAATCATTGACTTGAAGTTGATTGACAAATATGTATAATTACGTTTAACGGTGTACACTTTGTTGATCACGTATTAGATTGAGGTCATAGTTGTTCGTCGTTGACTTAGTTTGTTTCAAAATCTCAAAGGGCTGCCCACTGCCGCCCTAACGCTTTTGGCGTAAATCGCCATACCTTCGTCATTTAAATGAATTCTGTGACGTCCTTCCTTTAAAAATAACTGGCGAGTATTTTTCCATAATGTTCGGTGATTCAAAAAACTTCATGTTTATTCTTTTTTTCACCAGTTCCTCTACAAGTTTGTTTACTGCAATGACCTTGTCATGTTAATATGCTTCCTTCCCTCCGGAATACTTCGGAAGAAGCTGATTTAAAATTACATAACCCATATCGTAACCAAGAATTGCGTAAACGGCAAAAGAAACTATGTCACGTGCTTATCTTTTTGGGTCGGATTCTAGTGACAAATTGTTCCCTTCTATAGACCCAACACGAAGTCATACAACTCATATGCTCCCTTTGGATAGATTAAGAGCCCGGACGAAGCGTACTTCCCTCTAAACCGGAAAAGGCAATCTGCACGTCCGTTCCATCGAGACAAAAACTAAACCACTCATCGTACCTAAATTTGAACGCGAATTCTCGTAGTCTCAGTGCGAAAGAATGTGACCAAATATGAAAACGCGGCATTCCATTACCCAAATTGGGAACAAATGATTGTCTGCTAACAAACGAATTGATATATTGTTCGCCTTTACCTGTATGATGTCAACGCTCTACTCACGTCTTCTATTCTTTGAAAATATATTCCATACACACGTCACTTCTTACTTGTAACTTCTCAAGATTAATTTATACACGAAATTTTATAAAATACGTTGTATAAGCAAATTTTAATGGAGGTTCCACAATTAAAACTTTTTTTAGAAACTGTTGCGCGCCCTGGCTCTTGCGGTAATTTGATTACCCCTAGATTTTCTTAATTTTGACCAATCACCCAATTATGCACTTACCATCCACACAACAATCACAAAATCAGTTTGATAGGTCATATGTACAAATAGGTGATAAAAAGGAGAAATAAGATTCCAAAAATCCTTTTACATACTTTGAAATTTATTTTCTCGCCAAATGTGTGAGAATTGCTTGATAACTCGAGGTCAGCTTCTTGAGTAGTCCGGGTCACCTCTGCACTATGCTTAATTTTCTAATTAATAATAGATTTGTCATACTTGGAGGTGATATTTATCAACAGCAAGTTGGTTTACCAATGGGCACTAATTGTGCTCCCCTTCTCACGGACTTGCTAGATCATTCAGTGCCATTTATCGTTACATTGGTGATGTTTTCTCCATTAATAACGCATCTTTTCCTAAATGGGTTCCGTAAATATCACTACATGAAAAGGTCGTTTTATGAATATTTGTGTATAGACTCAAATAGGTTGTAAATATAACCGGTCATATTTGCAATATATCTATACATATACGGGCATGGTTATAAATATTGGTGATATGCCTTTCGATGCAATATCATCGCAAATGTTTGTAAAAAATCGTTATATTATTAATACCATTTAAGTACAGTGTAAATCATTGGGAATAACTTAATAATTTAGAAATATTTGTTAACATTTTTAAATGTGCGTAAATATTGTAGATTTCCATAAATATTTACTACCATTAACAAACATCATTGACACCGCAAAGCCCGACATATTTATGACGGTTCTAAACGACAGCAAATGTTGGACAAGTATTTGCAATGTTTGCACACCCTTTTAAATGCCCTACAAACCATGCTCGATGGTTTAAGCTCTGTCCTTAGCCGATTTTGGCTTTACATTTATATCATATTGGTTATTTGTTCTCTATCAGTTTTTAAACATCTTTGAGATTCTGGTCTTCCAAATGTTTAGATTTTATCTGCACTGATGAGACATAAGTTGTCGAAATGCGCATATGCAGAAAGTAAATTCACAGTAACTTCGGTATTTAGTTATTTTATACAACCATAATGTCAAATGTTAGTAAATATTGTGTATTTGTTTCATTGTTTCCTAGTTATTAACAAACACCTTTGAGACCGCAATGCCCGACATATTTATGTCTAAACGACAGCAAATGTTGGACAAGTATTTGCAATGTTTGCACACCCTTTTAAATGCCCTACAAACCATGCTCGATTGTTTATTAATATATAACCATAATGTCAAATGTTAGTAAATATTGTGTATTTGTTTCATTATTTAAAAGTCATTAACAAACATCATTGAGACCGCAATGCCCGACATATTTATGACGGTCCTAAATGACAGCAAATGTTTGACAAATATTTACAATGTTTGCACACCTCTTTGTAAATGCCCTACAAACCATGCTAAATAGTTTAATGAGTCAAATGTTGGTAAATATTCTATATTCATTTCATTATTTCCAAGTCGTTACCAAACATCATAAAGACCGCACTGCCCGACATATTTATGACGGTCCTAAATGACAGCAAATGTTGGACAAATATTTACAATGTTTGCACACCCTTTTTAAATGCCCTACAAACCATGCTGAATAGATTAATAATATAAATCGATATAGTCAAATGTTGGTAAATATTCTATATTTATTTCATTATTTCCAAGTCGTTACCAAAATTCATTGAGACCGCACTGCCCGACATATTTATGACGGTCCCAAATGACAGCAAATGTTGGACAAATATTTGCAATGTTTGCAAACCATTTCAAATGTCCTACAAACCATGCTCAGTTGTTTTTTAATATACACCGATATTGGTAAATGTTTGTAAATTTTCTGTGTTTCGTCCGTTATATAAAAAAAACAAAAACAAACAAAAACAAAAAAAAAACAACAAAAAAACAAAAACAAAAAACCAGAAAAAGGCCACAATGCTCTATACGATTTTCAATAAAAGGTTAAGGGTTTTTCGCTGAAGATGAATATTGTTGCTGGAATATCTATATACTCGTATTGCAAATTTTACGAAGTCCAAATAGGTAGGAAACTCTCCCTCTATTTTCGGAATATTTAACACATATTTGTTCATTCGAAAGGATGGGTCGTTGTTTTAAAAAGGTGGACACAAATAACAAATGTAGTAACAAATTGACACAACCATTCAGTACAATGTAGGTGTTCATATATAATATAATTTACTAGTGTACAAGAAAAAACCTGCCCTGTTTAGATTTGCAATCTGTACACCATTAAATGTCTAAAAAAAGTTCGGATCGTAACAGAAAACGGCAGTGCTTCAAAACAATGGTATGAAGGGACGCCTTTAACTGTTGGGGATATAGTAAGAAGAGCTATAGTCACAGCAATCGAAGAAAGATTGTCTAATGTTTACAATATAGCACCAATAAAACTAAAATTTCTAGATAAGAACCGACAATGGGAAGGACAAACCATAGATGTATTAGCCATATCTATGGCTAATACATCTATGGACAAACAAATGAACGGTCAAAACAGTATTTTAAAGGGCAGTAATTGGATTTTTTTTCGTAGAACATAGTCATGTGTTTTGTTTAATCTTTAAAATGCAAAAGACAGTTCTCGTCGTTGTTTGAAATAGCTATCAGAATTCCGAATGTACTATAAAATTATTAAATAGGCGATCCACACCATTAAGAAACAAGACAGAATATTACGATTTGAATGAATCTATTAAACTATGGATGTATGTTGTTAAATTATTTCGTTTTTAAGAATAGATATCATGCAACGATTCTTTATCATCATGTTCAATAAAAAATAAATTGTAGATAAACTCCGCCCTTTGCATATAATTATCGGATGAACATCTGGAAACGTGTCGTCTTCCAAATCCAAGTCAGTAGTCACGGGTTGCCTTTGTTATCTACAACCGTTTTAGATGTCACAGAACTCCTGTGATGACAACAAATTTGTAAAAATTGACAAATCTGGATGTCAAATAACGATAATACTCTATCCCATTTCAAAATTTGAACTGCCAACGGTGTCGTTTTGAAACTATACTGACGTGGGTTAACAGTTAAGATAATGTAAGCCAATCACAATGGACTGAAGACGATCGTACCATGAAAACACAGAAAAAGACTAAATTATCACAAAACAAAACCATTAGATTATGTATATTCTTCAGTTTCTATATTTCGTGAATAAAATACTTTTGAAATGGTTCTCGTTGAACAATGAATTAAATGATTTTTAATCAACTGTTGGTGCACGAAAAATTTCTAAATTTAAGTGAAGATGCCTCAGTTAAGATTTACGAATTATAGGACAAATACCACCAAAGTATGTTCTTTATCATCACAGAAAGTTTCATTTTCCTGTCTTTTTCTGAAGTTCAATATATATACCTCAAATATCAGTTATATTTTATGATTAAACTATTCATTACTTGAAGACTTTTTACTGTGTTTATTCATGAATTGATTCTGGGTACGTTTTGGTGTTTGTACGTAGATAGATTTCCGAATGAATACGAAAGCAACAACCAAAAACATAAATCCAGAAAACATGGCAAAATAAGGATCTCATAAAGACAGAGGATATTAATGACGAGGACGAAACTAAAAGTACAACACATCTATGGCAAGCGGTCCATAAAACGCAAAAATGCCCCCATAGTACCCCAAAAACAACATAAGATGTCGCCATCAAAGGACGATTAAACCAGAGACATATAATATGTCTCTGATTAAACATGTTTTGTTATATTTCAGTTTTTATTTTTCAGAAATCGAAGTAAAGTCTGTACGATATTTGACTGGTAATACATTGACGGTCCTTTGTACGACACAGCGCAAAAAATAACAAAAACAATAAAAAAACGAAGCAAAAACCATATAAACAAAGCCAAAAAAAAAAGAAAAAAAATGACAGCAAGACAAACGTGAAAAAAAGATAGGAACCCGGAAAGGCCGGACTTGGCACCACAGCACTAAAAAAAAAGCGGCAGTTTTTAAACCGGTTTATGGGTATCCAAACCTCCCATTTTTCTATCCTGTATTAGCAACTCTCTGTGAAAATGTTATCATTGAACATTTTGCATCTAAACAAGAAAGCAGAAATTTTTTATTTAAATATTGCTTTGGTATGTAAAAATTCTCAGCACAAATACACAACATAACTGAAAAAAAGAAAAGGCATACAGTGGAACGTAAATTCTTGGATTGCAAATTAGTCGTACATATTCTTAATGTTTATTAACGGTACGTCTAAACACCGCTAAGAAGGTTCTTAATGCACTAAGAACACACAAGTGCCACCAAGAACACGACAGTGGGAATTATAGGCATAAAAACGGGTACATGTGGAATCTAATTCCTAAAATCCAATTATTGTGCATTTTTGTGGATTATCTTATGTAATATAAACATTGTTAGTAATTTTTGCCATTGTCTGATGTTTCAGGGTAATTATTAATCAAATTACTAAAACAAATGAAGTAACATGGTGTTAATTATGGAGTCTTACCATGATGTCCTTTCTTGACGGAAAAATACGCGTACGTGCCAAGTATTCGGTCACAATTATTTATATGCATTTCATTTAAAGCCTTTTTTCTAAATTTGTTATTTTTCTTTTTTCCGACAGACATACAATTTTTAGCATCCAGTTTAGCGTAAATTTTTGAGGTTTAATGTGTTAAACATAACACTTCAGTTTAGCAAAGAAAATTAACATGAGACTTGATAAAAATACATAATTTCTATATATTTAACTATGACAATTTTTTTATATATATTTTTTTATTATTTGTTTTCTTTTATTTTCTTATTTTAGTTTATACAAAAGAAATGCATGTCTGATTACAACACTTTTTTTATCAAACAAAACTTAAATTACAATTTAAAAGTATGCATTTGATCCAAAAAGTGCGATTAATCAGTTATGTAAATCCTATGGTCAAAAGTTAAACTTTTATAGCTAGTTATGGTAAATTTACAAAAAGGGGTTAGTACTATTCTGTTATTGCGCAAGTTTTAACCTTGTGATCTTTACTATATGTCGATAAAGGCGACATGACTGCTTTCAATGTTATATCTGAAGAAATGCATGAGCCCTCTTGTCCTAGATTATACTGTGTCCCGGACCGTATACGTAGTTTTTTAAATACGTTTAAGATCGGACTGTACGAGTATGGTCGGACCGTACGCATACAGTCGGGATAATATAATGCAAACCTAATTGAGGCAGAATATTATCTAATTGAACAAAATCAAAGATGTAAATTCTCGTTATATATGTGATTTCAGCTGACCTTGAACTGTTTTTTCCTACGTTCAGAATGAAAATGACCAAAGAAGACAAATTCAATTCATATTTGGATAATTTACTGATTTACTGACAAAACCGTTTAACCAATTGATAACAAATGAAAAGGCTAGCGGAGAAAATACGAAATGTTTTGAAACATGGAAAAGTTGAATCTGTCAGATATAGACAGTATGTAAAAGGAATAACGTATTCCTGAATAAATTCTCAGTTTGGCATGCATGAACAAAGACATATGTGAACCTGCAAAAGTGGTTACATTTATCATTTCTTGCTGCAACAGAATATTTTAACGACACGTTTTCCTTTTGTGAAAACCGCACCCCCTTAAAAATATGTCTTGACATTTTATCTGCCTCTTAAATTCAGATTATCTGCAGTAAATGGTGTGGAGTCGTATTTAGAAGATTTAATGTTCTCCTACTCCTTCACGACTTAGCCGGGTATGACGTACCAATTCGGATCCTCAATTGATGTTGTTATTTGCTTATTTTACATGGGTTACATATTATTTCACTCAAATGTATTCACTTAAAGAAATTTTCTGAGATACCCATAAGGTCATCATACCGAAATGGTCTAGTTCGACCCAGACCGTATGAGTATACGCATATGGTCCGGACCGTATGCGTACGGTCCAAATACTCATAGATTTTGGAACATACTCTGTTTTTGCAATGTAGAGTTCTCTTCACAAACAACAAACCGTAATATCGTATTCTTGCACAATTCTAAATATTTTGCAAGTGAATTCCTTGGATCTAGTATTTAAAAGTAAAAACTGTGGCCACCGTAGAGTTTTTGTTAGAGCCAAGTTTAAACTACATGTAAGACGCGCATATTGAAAAAAGCAATCATGTATCAGTCTTCCTAAGGTGAAAAATGTCCTATATTAGAAACAAATTGTAGGAACGATGTGCAATATCAAATCTATGAAAGAATCCAAGTTGTTCTTAGTATGATTTTATCAGTTTTAGCGTAGCCTGGGATCCTGGACCGTTTGCTGTCGCTGCACCAGCGCGGTAGCCAGCTCGGGCCAGGATCCCAGGCTAGTTTTAGTGGACATAGTCAATCCACCTTTTCTGCTTCACAGTTTAAAAAAAAAGAACGTGTTATTCAGCTGACACATTACACTACTAAACCATTCCGGTACATATTCGAATCAGACACCGGAATCGAACAAACAACTTCTAACGACAAATAAAACATGTTCCGCATACTTTGACTCACAGGTATCGATTTGATTTTGCTTCAGTTTACTTATCTTTACTGAATGGTTAAAAACTCAAATCATTTGGGTCATTCTTCAACTAGAGCACAAAATAGCAATCTCAATTTCCAGATTTCAAAGAACGTTTTTGCATTTCTTTTAACATATATCTAAATTGTGTACATAAAATTTTTATGTTGCACAACTGGCAGTAGCTAATATGGTAAGGTTATTTTTTTCATAAACATTTTAATCCCACATACCATCTTGAATTGTCATTACCGCAACAAGCAATTTTTTGATGAAAAATTGTAGTATTATTCACATTTTTAAAATTCAAATTTACGAATTAATTTGCTTTTTAACGAATTTACATCGTGAAACATTTAAGTTTCTAACATTGGGAACCCTGGACACAAAAAATAAATTTTATGTTGTCTTGTCTGTATTTTGATGAAAATAATTCATGTTCCGTCTCAATTTAGAGAACACTGGAAAAACGTTTTGTCTTGATACTTAATATATTATAATACAAATATTACGCTTTACAAAGTAGATTTATTCGCTACAGCGATAATCAACATTGACGGTAAGTAAAATCGGAATTAATGAGTGTTGCGGTAGTGACAATGCGTTACGGTAATGACTGAAATGTTGCGGTAATGACGTAACAATGCAATCTACCAACAAAAAAGCACAAAAAGAAAAAAAAATATCGACAGAAATAACACCATAATAGCACATGCAAGATCAGAAAACCAATAGACAGAAATTCAAACGAATGGCCTTTAGATTATAAAGTCAAACTATACAAAAACGGACACAAAATTGGCACTGAAGTGAATCATAAATGAAGACTAGTGCTGAATTCATATGAACAAAAACTTTTATATTCTGAATTATTTGTCAATGAATTTATAAACTAACAAACAAATTATTCTAACAAAATAAACAGTGTGACTGTAAATAAGCAAAAACTATTAAAACACAATATACACATGTAAACATATGCACGTCATATTTGAAGTTATCATGGTTATTCAAAGCTGCAATTTTTCAACGATGATCGTCCAGTGTTGGCGGTCAATTTGATAATGACGGCTTCCAATTTTAGTTGGTTCCGGAATTAAATCAACCAAGTTTTCTTTGNTGTCACCTCAACTTCGCTTTCGTCTACATCTTCGATAATTCCCGGATACGGTTTCCCGTCATACGATACCACGCACCATTTTCCTTTGAGATGGTCGTCTACATTCAGTTCGTCAGTACGACTCCTTGTTTGGGCGTTTTGTTTCCTTCTCCCCAACGTCTACTGACCTGAACCGAAACTCCGACGAGTTAAAACATTTACATAGGTCCGGAATCTTGCAAAACAGCTTACTTGTCTATAGTGTAGTACTGAATTTTCTGAAGTTACAATCTAGAAAAGAAATAAAACTTTTAAAAATAAAATTCCAATGTTTTTATTTCTTAAAATTTCAAAATTATAGTGAACAAATATACGAAGTAACAATTAAGTTAAAATTGTCTTTGTTTTTGTTTTTTCGATGATGTGTGTAAAATAAATAATTCAGAGATTGTTGTATATATGATATTTGTATTTTTATAATGGCAATTTCGACAATTTATGTCTCTACAGTGATGATAATAGGAGTTATCTTAATTTAATCTGAAGTGCTGTCGCTACGCTACCACTTACCGGCAAGTTGTAGTGCAGACAGAGCAAAACCGATCGCGGGCTACGCGATGGTGTGGCGAGGGCGCGACCGCGAGCAAGTTAAGTGGTAGCGTGGCGACAGCAAAACTGATCGTAGGTTAAGTGGTAGTACAGAGTCAGCGCGCGCGATCGTGGGTTATATGGTAGCGTAGCGAAAGTGCGACCGATCGTTGAATTAGTGGTATATTAACGATAGTTCGACGGATAGTGGTTTAAGTGGTAGCGTAGCGACAGTGTGACCGATTGTAGGTTAAGAGGTACCGTTGAAACAGCGCGACCGATCGTGGGTTAAGTTGTGTAGCGACTGCGTGACCGATCGTGATTAAGTGGTAGCATAACGTCACTGCGACCAATCGAATGGTAAAGACGATGACTATGTGATATGTTTATTGCATTATCTGGTAAATTTTCATAGTTTCTGGAACCGTCTCTAATTTATCTGGAATGAGTGCTTCGATCCTTTGTACCTGTTCTTCTTCTACAGTGAATATTTTAATATTAGACTTGCAACGTTCTAAGGCTGTTTTAATGATTTAGCATTTGTGATATCATTTCCATTTGATACCCAACTATCAGCTGTTCGTTTGATTGCAGCACCAACTCCGTCAGCGGCACCCTTACCATGCCCCGCCTCCAGAAAATTCCAATTAGCTTCTTTGAAACCTAATGTAAAATAAAAGGTGCTTAGCAGGAAGAAGTTGTTCTTATACCTATACTGAGTGGTTGGACCGTCGCTGACAAAATATACTGTAGTCAATTCCTGAATTTGTTCTCGTGCGGCTTGTAAAACTGGCGTTAGATGTGCCCATATTGCCGGTGGTCCGTGTTTATTGCAGTCGGATAAAGAACAGAACGGGAATACAACTCCTTCGGTAAAGTACACCAATCCAGTGTGTAAGGTAACTTGAGTCTGGCTCGCTCCAAAATGAACGCTTTGGATCTCTTTTTCATATTTACAGCCGCCGTGCGCGGTCCCGGCTTATGAATAGGCCCGCAGCATCCTCTGAGCTTGGAGTATGAGTCGTCCTAACAGAGGACCCCGAGGGAACCCCGGGATATAGAAATAGGACCTAGTATCTCCGGCTTGCGGGGTGTGACCCCTCCTAAACGGAGGCTGACCCCGAAGGTCCCGGGATATAGAAATAGGACCCATTCCGTGGTTGTGCGGGATTAATAAATACACAACCCATCTTTCGGATGGGATGTAAACTCAGGTCCACGTGTTGGAAGAAATGCCACGCTTCCTGCACGTTAAAGAACTCTTGTAGCAAGCTCTTTTTGGGGTGGTCCGTAGGTGATCGGCTACAA
Organism: Modiolus philippinarum; assembly: GCA_002080025.1. Classification (NCBI taxonomy): domain Eukaryota; kingdom Metazoa; phylum Mollusca; class Bivalvia; order Mytilida; family Modiolidae; genus Modiolus; species Modiolus philippinarum. Next base: position 110,810 of record MJUU01041852.1, on the reverse strand, counting down.
GGCTAAATTCCCCGCCCTTGACGATCTCACCCTTCTTTTCAAGTGGCAGTCAGAATTTCCCGTCCCATGGCCCTTTCCATACCCCAAAGTGATTATTTATTAACAAACTTGTTCTCGTCTTGATATAGCTGAAATATTGCTGAGTAGACGTTAAACAATAATCAATCATCATCATCATATTTACAGTTGTAATTTCCAGAAAAATCACAGTGTGAGATGATCTCATTTTTATTGATATTTTGTTTCAGATATCTTAAGGAACTGTACTGGTGTTTTATATTGAAAATATGTTTACTTATTTTTTTTAAATGTCTTGTTGGAAGTTTTCGATCATTCCATGTTCTTCCTCCTTAACAGTTTTGGATACTTGTATTGTTGTTATAGTACCGTTTTCTGCCTTTCGTTCCTTATCTACTCTCCTGGTTTTCCATTTATTCCAAGATATTTGTTTCCCCTTGTCTTCAATATCAGAAATGGCTACCTCTTTGTTTTGGCATGCATTGCACTCCGTGTATGCACACGCTTTATCTTCTTTATTACAACATATTTGGGAGATCAATGATTCTAAGTTTCTACTTTCTATCACATCTTCTCTGTAAAGTTTATCAGCTTGATATTGTATGTTTTCGTGCTTCACACACAGGCATGTTTCGCGGTCTTTTTCTGTCGGCTTAATAACCCAAAAAGGTCTTAATTTACAAAAAAAGTGAATATGAAATTTTCATGTCTGTATTTTCACTTTGAAATTTTAAGTGTAAATTTTGAAGATCATCGTTCAGTAGTCTTTTCTGTTTTTTCATCTTTTTTCAATTTATTGTTTCCTTTTTTCCAGCCTTGACTCTGCTGTTATCGTCTCTCTCAAGAAAGTCTGTTATCTTCTTTATTATTTTTTCTCCAGTTTAATTGCTATGTGTTTTTCGTTTGAATACCAAATTTTCGTTACTTTTTGGTACAGAAAACGAGAACGATCTGTTTGTCCAGCTATATAACCTGTATTTCCGGAGGGATTTGGAACCAATCAAATTTCTTATTATTTTTCTTTGCTTCTCTTTTTTATTTGCGAAGTATTTTTCCCGCAATTCTTGAATAAGAACATGGTGAAATAGAAGGGTTTTTTTGCACTTTTGATGACACATTTTGCCCCTTTAAAAAGTTGTTTGTTTTAGTTCTAGGCGAATTATTGTTTCCATTTTTGATTTTAACCTGTGTAGTCGTTTTCTGTAGACTTCTTTTTGTTTTCCTACGTTTTGTAGTTTTACAGTTAATTTTTCAACTTCCCTATAAGCTTTTGCCCTGTCCTTACCTACGGTCCTCCTCCCCCGACGCCTCGCATTCTGAGAGCGAATGTTGACATTTTGGGCACCACCTTGTATTGGGGATCCTGGAGGGGTTTTGTCATCCATAAAATTTTGTATTTCTTTTTGATTTTTGATATTGTGTCTAAAATGTCTGATTATTTCTCCAGTTTCTCCTTGTTTTTCGTTGCTCTCTTGAGGACTGATCTTGAATAAGTTTAACAATGCCATGTTCTTTTTTCTGTTTATAACGTTCTTTTTCTTTATTGAGATATTGTTCATATTTAGTTGGATTGCTTTCTGTTTTTTCTGTCCACCGTTTCGATCTCTCGGCATTTGACAATGGCATTTTGATTACTAGTATTAGTGCGAACCCACAGATTAAAGTTTTTTAGCCAGTCTTTTGTAGATTGAACCTTTTCACGGGCATCTAAAACAGTTAATTGCCATTCTTGGAGCAGAGAATCGGGAATATTTGTCATGGACTCTAGTTTTTCAGGTGTATCTTCTGCAAGTCCCAAAGAACGTTCTATATTTGAAATGTAATGCCTGGTATATTTATGATTTTTGGTCTTATTTTTCATTTCTGTAAATAAAAATACAATATTTTTACTAGACAATCAATATGAAATTGTGTGTGTGTGTGTGTGTGTGTGTGTGTGTGTGTGTGTGTGTGTGTGTGTGATTTCTGAATTTCAGATACTTTCAAAAGTGGAAACAAGCACCATTTCAGTTGAATCTAAGTGTTGATGTCTGCCATAATCAAACATTTTACAAACATTATCATCCGTTGCCCGACAAAATCGCCACGGCATTACCAAGACAAAATGTTTAACAAAGATGAATAATCATGAATAAATTTTTCTGGTTAGCTCATTATGATTCTTGGTTCATAGTTTGAATTTATTTTCTTATCAATGCAAAGTCCGTCTACCTTTTTTATATATTTTCCTGTATTGCGTGTAATGAATAGATAAGACAAAATCTTTCATTTTCATTGTTTATCCATTATTTAATAGCACAGTGCATTGTACATTGTATTTGCTAGATCTATAACCCTAATGGGTTTATGCCTGTCTTTTGCAAAATAAATAATAGTTAATGTCATTACCGCAACGTCAATTGGTCGCATCTGTCATTACCGCAACGACAAATGTCATTACCGCAACACAAATTTTGTTGCGGAAATGACCGTTGCGGGAATGACATTTTTCAAGTTTTTTGGAGATATGAGGGGCATGCATTCGTCAATGGCGGGACATGCTTGGTCAAAGTGAATACAAGACCAAAGTCAACATTCATATATGATTTTTTCGTTTCTTCAGATGTAAATTGTCAATAATTCGTGCATACGGTAATGACATATAATAAGCATACGCTCAAATATTTGGTGTTGGATCATTCAATAACAGAAAACATACCAATCATTCAGTCTGCTCGTCGCCATGGGATAACTTCTTGGAGGATTCTGCTCTTAAATCACGTGGCCATTTTAACTGGATTATTTCCCTTTTCAAAATAGCGCGATTTTTGAACTCCGTTGCGGAAATGACAGCATTTTTCAGGACGCCTCATTTTTAGCTCACTTTGGGTCAGGGTGAGCTATTGCCATCACTTGGCGTCCGTCGTCCGTCCGTTA